>JAPKLX010000060.1:107223-202631 GCA_026898415.1 Leonotis leonurus
GCTGAAGCCGAGGTAGAAGTAACTCTCTGGCTGAAGCCGAGGTAGAAATCGTGGTGGTGGAAGACAGCTGTTGTAGAGGGTTGTGGGTGACACGTGTCGCCTTTCTGTTGGAGGAGTCGAAGAGGCGGGTTTTTGAAAAAGAGGCGGTTGGGAAAAGGTGAAGTGATGTCTATAAAGGCTTCCTTTGGAAGCTAACAAACACTTTTCACTTTTCGCAACCCTAGTTTCACTTTCCCATCTGCAAAAAGCTTTCAAACTTTCTGCCATTGTCGACTTCAACCCCGAGAAATTTCATTCGCATTTTTCTACCAAGTAAGTTCCTGTGATTATGGCTACTGCTTCCACTTCTTCTTCTGCGTTTTCTGTTTCTTCTTCGCGTACTCCGAGTGGTAGGGAGGTTGAATCTCCGTCGCCGCTTAGGAGCGTTTCGGCGAGGGTCACCGCGAGGGTTTTTACCCGAGCGGCGCTACCCCCTATTCCTCAACTTATAGAGTACCCCCTTCTGACTGGGTCGGAGGCTGCCTTGGAGTGTGCCTCAATTATGAGTGAATCCCACATGTCCAACCTAGCTAGAAAATTTTGTTTTCCCGATTCTGTAGAGTTTATTTTACCTAGGGCGGAGGATAGAGGTTGCTCTCCTCCCGTAGGGTTTTTTACTATGTACGAAGATTACCTTTACTTCAGTCTTCGTCTGCCATTACATCGTATTTTTGTAGAGCTTTTGGATAGATTCGAGCTCCCGTTGGGTCAGTTCGCGCCTGCTTCCATTAAGCAGGTAATAGGTTTTTGTGTCGAGGTCGGTCGCCGAGGTGGGCCGATGTCGTTGGAGTCTTTACTCCGTTTTTTTAGGGTAAAGCGGGGGCCAACTGGGTGGGTATACCTCTCGCCTGTAAATAAGTTCAAGTTGGTCACCCCATCCAAAGTGTCAAACTGGCAGAAGAAGTTTTTCTTCTGCCGAGCTGAAGGCGTGCCCCTCCATGGCTGGTCGGCGGCCAAATTTGGCCCGCAACTAAGGGTGGATCCCGTAGGTGAGCTCGAGACGAGCTTGATGGACCTCGGCGCCGTCAAAAGGACTTACGCCGAGGAGGAGCTGTCGAGGCACGGGCTGAGCCCATGTGACACCCTAGCCGACGTGGATCCGGGTGAGGTTTCGTAGTGTAGTTTGTCTTCGTTATCTGAATTGGTATTTTGACTTCGTTTATCTGAACTGGACTAATATTCTGTTTTTCTTCTGCAGTGGATCCTGAGGTTCTCCAAGCGGCGCTGAGGAAGAAGAAGAAGAGGCCGAGGGTCACCTCGGCCGCCGAGGAGACGCCGCGCCCGGAGAGGGCGGAGAGGGAGGAGGCCGGGGCGACTCCAAATGTGATTGACCTGGAGGAACCTCGGAGGGAGGAGGTGAGGGGCCCGGATGCTCGGGCGTCCGGGTCGGGGGAAGCTCGTAGGGCCCCGTTCCCCGAGGTGAGTGGAAGAAGTTTTAGTCTTTACTTCTATTCTTTTTCTTGTTCTGTATTAACATATTCTGTGCAGGAGGCGGATGTGGCATTGGACGGGCTGAGTGCCCTCTCGAGCTTCATTCTCGGTGGAGTCGAGCAGTTCAGGGCCTTAAAAGCCGAGCTCGAGGGGGCGAAGGCTGAGGCGGCGAGGGCGGAGGAGCAGGAGGCCAGGACGTTGGTCGAGCTGCTCGCGGCGGAGAGGAAGGCGGCGGCGGCGGAGGCCGAGGCGGCAAGGTTGAGGGGGGAGCTTGCCGAGGAGAAGGAGAGGACGGCCCGGATGGCGGCGGAGCAGGGCGGAGTGTTTCGGGCTCTCGCCGAGCAGATCTTCCGCTCCAAATATTTCGGCACAGTGGCTGCGCATCTGGTGAGCGCCATGAGTACGCCGATTACTTCGGCGGCGCTCGACCGTGTCGCCAAGGATTACCCCGAGCTTGACAAGGTCAAGTATGGGTATGAGGTGATGTCAAAGGAAGAGATGCTGCGGGAGTACGCCGAAGTACTCGTGGAACACACCGCGGTGATCCCGGTGGTCGAAAGGTTGGCGCGGGAGAAGGCTTCGCTCTCCGAACAAGCGGTTCGGCGGTGTCCGGCAGATCGGGATGACAATCTGGAGGCGGTCATCGCCGAGCTTGCCAGGGAGGCGGCCGCTGGCGGCGAGGGAGGAGGGGAGGCCGGTGACGAGGAGCCCGAGGTCGGCGATAGTTAGCTTTTTCTTCTCTTCTCTTTTTTTTTTTTTTTTTTTTTAGCTTGTATCACGTCGCCGCTAGGGCGGCGCTTTTTCCACATGTATATGAAGTATCCTTTTTGAACTGCGCTTTATGCTGAACTGTTTAATTTTTGCTGCTGTAGCCTGTCTTTGATTTCTCCAATACTTCGCATTTTGAACAACAAGTAAATGAGCTTCGTCGCGCTGCCGAGGCTGCCGAGGTCGAGGTCGCGTGTTGGAAAAGCCGAGCTACCAACATCGAGACCGAGCTCGAGGCGAAGCTTAGGTCAGCTCAGGAGAAGCTTGACGAAGAGCATGCGAAGTTTCTGGAGCTTGAAGATAAGTTCAAGAATGTCAAGGACGATCTTCAGACTTTTAAGGCCATAGCCGAGGAGCATGAAGAGTACGAAGAACGTATACACAGAAGCGGTGGCCTGACCATATACGAGGTCTCTACACAAATAAAGGAGGTCCGAGCTCGAGCAAGGGAGTATCGAGAAAGGTACGGCGATGACTCCTGGCAAGTTCGTGAGCAGGAAGAGGCGCTTCTCAAGCTCGGATCTATGTATAAAATTATTCAGAAGAGGAACCCGAAGCTGAAGAGGTGGATTGAGTCCAAGAATACAAGACTTGATCCTGCCTCGGAAGCCTTTTTGGAGGGTAATTTGGGGGGGGGGTGCAGCCGCCCAGTGCGGCCCTGACTCGAGAGCAGACTCAAGCGATCATGGCTCGGGGCGGTGGCCGACGTGTGGTGACTGGCCGAGGTCGATCCGCGCCTCCAGGCCGAGGTCGGGCTGCGCCTTCAGGCCGAGGTCGATCTGCGTCTCTAGGCCGTGGCCGTGGCCGAGGAGGTTTTGGCCGTGGCGAAGGAATGGCTTTTTTGGATACGATACTCGGTCATGGTGGTGCCAGTTCGAGCTCGGGTCTGGGCTTCGTGGAGAAGTACCTTAGTTTTAGCGGTAGGTCGCCGGGGTCGGACCCTCCATCATGATTGTAATACATACATATGAAATAAAATACAATTTTTCCCTTTACTTTTCTAAAGCTTTACTCAATTTGTATAATCAAGTTTGCTTCAAATTATTGTGATGACTGGCTTGTACTTCGTAGTCACTGCGTTTCATGCCGAACTTCTTTCTGTAGACGAGGTCGAAGTTTAACGAACTTCTTTTGATGTACTTCGAGTGGCTACTTCGTCTAGGGACGAAGTTTGGGCCTCCGAGGTTCCACTTTGTTTAGGAACGAAGTTTCGGCTTGCTAGGTACCACTTCGTTTAGGAACGAAGTTTCGGCTTGCGAGGTGCCACTTCGTTTAGGAACGAAGTTCCGGCTTTGAAGTTCCTTGTTTGTCGATTTAATCGATAGGAGTGGTCTCCTCACGCGCGCTTGACTTCGCCACTTCGTCTGAAGTCGAAGTTTTGGCTTTGAAGTCCCTTATTTGTCGATGTAATCGATAGGAGTGGTCTCCTCACGCGGTTGACTGCTACTCTCAATTTGGAGTTTTAGCTCGATTTGGATCTAATGCAGTATGTATACAAAAAAATGCTTCACAAAAGAACTTAATAAAATTCAAACTGCATAAATTATAAATAATATTTCTTTAAATGAGAAATATGCCAAGTTCGGGATATTGGCTCCCCAGATAAGTGGACGAGCTTGTATGAGCCTTTGCCGAGGACATCTTTGATTTGATAAGGACCTTCCCAGGTGGCTTCAAGTTTACCGAGCTTCTCCGCCTTGCTAACTTCATTATTCCTGAGAACGAGGTCGCCTATTTGAAACTGTCGATGTTTCACTCGATTGTTGTAATACCGAGCTACTTGTTGTTTGTACCGAGCTTCTTGTATGTAGGCTCGTTCTCGTTTTTCCTCCAATAAATCCAAATTAGTTCGGAGGCCTTCTTCATTGACATCGGTTGTGAAGTTTATAGTTCGGGGGCTTGGCAAACCGATCTCCACTGGGATTACTGCCTCGGTTCCATAGACGAGGCTGTATGGTGTTTCTCCATTGGATGTCCGAGGTGTAGTTCGGTAGGACCATAGAACTTGGGGTAAGTTTTCGGCCCAATCTCCCTTGGCTTTGTCGAGAAGAGTCTTTAAACCTTTGACTATTGTACGGTTTGTGACTTCGGTCTGACCATTTGCCTGAGGGTGTGCTACCGAGGTGAATTTCTGCTGGATATTGAACTCGTCACACCATCCTTTAAATGCCTTATCTGTGAACTGAGTTCCATTATCCGAGACGAGGATGTGAGGTACACCGAAGCGACAAACTATATTCTTCCAAACGAAGTTGAGGGCCTTTCTGCTTGTAATTTTTGCAAGAGGCTCGGCCTCTACCCACTTCGTAAAATAGTCGACGGCGACTATTAGGAATCGTAGTTGGCCGGGGGCCTGCTCAAAGGGACCGACGATGTCTATCCCCCATTGCATGAAGGGCCAGGGGCTTTGCATGGTGGTCAGCTCGGTTTGAGGTACCCTCGTTATTGTTGCATGAATTTGGCACTTCGGACATCTTTTGACGAGGTCGACGGCATCTTGTAGCATGGTCGGCCAGTAGTATCCCCATCTCATAATTTTTCTGGTTAAAGTCCGAGCTCCAATGTGACTGCCACAGGATCCTTCATGCACTTCGCGTAGGATGTAGTCCGCTTGATTGGATCCCGCACATCTTAGAAGAAGTTGAAGATATGATTTTCTGTGCAATACTCCCTGATCTAAGACATACTTGACTGATTTGTTCTGAAGCTTCCGAGCTTCAATTTATCATCAGGGAGTTCGCCTCTTTCTAAATAATCTCGAAGTGGTGTCATCCAGCTCGGCTCGTCATCGATTACTGCGTTCACTTCGGCTTCATCTATACTTCGGGTTGTGACTTCTTCCACCGGAGAGGCCGTAGATGACGACGCAAGCTTGCTTAATGCATCAGCTCGGTCGTTTTCGCCTCTCGGGATTCGTATCAACTCGAAGTATGAGAAGCTTTTTTGTAAAGTTCTAACCTTGTGGAGATACTTCTTCATCCTTTCATCTCGTGCTTCGTATTTTCCGAGAACATGGCTCACGATGATTTGGGAGTCACTGTAGACTTGGATGGCCTGTATCTGAAGGTTCTGCGCGAGGCGAAGTCCAGCTATTAGGGCTTCGTACTCCACTTCGTTATTGGTAGTTGGGAAGCTTAACCGTAAAGCATAAGGGATTTGTTTCCCTTCCGAACTGATGAACAAAACCCTAGCTCCGCTTCCCTTTTTGCCCGACGCTCCATCGACATAGACTTTCCAACAATCTGTGGGGGGTGTCTTCGGCTTTTTCTCTTCGATTGTCTCCTCGGCAGGTTTGGTAGGCTTCGGAGGCTCGGTGAATACTGTTTCCACCAGGAAATCTGCCAGCGCTTGCCCCTTGATAGCTTGCCGAGGTGTAAAGGAGATTGTGTGCTCGCCAAGTTCGACCGCCCACTTGGCGATTCGCCCCGAAGCTTCTGGCTTCGTAAGCACTTGCCGAAGTGGTAGGTCGGTCAATACTTGTATCGGGTGAGCATGAAAATATGGTCGAAGTCGTCTTGCAGCATTCACTAGGGCAAGTGCGACCTTCTCCAGAGGTTGATACCTCGTTTCTGGCCCTTTTAGAGCTCGGCTTATGAAGTATATGGGTAACTGCCGAGGTCCTTCTCGTACTAAGACTGCACTTATTGATTCGTCCGAAGCGGCGAGGTATAGGGAAAGAACCTCGTCTTCTTTTGGGACAAATAAAGTGGGTAAGTTGTTGAGGTATTTCTTCAAATTTTCGAAGGCTGACTTGTGCTCGTCATTCCACTCAAAGTTCGGAGCCTTCTTCAGGATTTTGAAGAATGGGAGTTGCTTCTCGGCTGCTTTGGATAGGAATCTGCTTAGCGCGGCCAAGCAGCCCGTCAACCGATGCACGTCGTGTACTGACTTCGGAGCTTGCATTTCTTGGACGACCTTGACCTTTGCTGGGTTGGCTTTTAACCCTTCGCGGGAAACCCAACACCCTAGGAATTTTCCGGACTGGACCATGAAAGTACATTTTCCTGGGTTTAACTTCAGGTTCACCTTACGGAGTAGTTTGAAGACGACCTGGAGGTCGTTTAAAGTAGTGTTGACTTTTTTGCTTTTGACAACGATGTCGTCGACATATACTTCAACAATCTGACCGATGTGAAGTTCAAATATTTTGTCAACCATCCTTTGATATGTAGCTCCAGCATTTTTGAGTCCAAAGGGCATCTTCTTATAAGCGAAAATGCCGAAGTCTGTAACAAAGGTTGTCTTCGGAGCGTCCTCGGTATTCATAAGGACTTGATGGTAGCCTTTGTACAGATCAAGAAAACTAAAGGCCTCGTGACCGACGAGGGCTTCTACTTTCTTATCAATGTTGGGGAGGGGGTAACAATCTTTGGGGCAGTGTTTATTGAGGTCGGTATAATCAACACACATGCGCCATCCCCCTACTTGCTTCTTCACCATTACGGGGTTGGCCAACCACGTCGGATATTTCACCTCGAATAGAATATCGGCTTGTTGTAGTTGGCGTACCTCGTCGCGTATCACCTGATTTCTCTCGGCAGCGAAGGCTCGTTGCTTTTGCCGAACTGGTTTTACCTCGGGGTCGATGTTGAGGTGGTGAGTTATAATATCTGGTGATACCCCGGTCATGTCTGAAGGAGACCAGGCAAAAATGTCTCTAAACTCCCGAAGTAGTTGAATAACTAGACCTCGGAGTTCGGCACCCCCGACGAAACCGACCTTGACGACCTTGGACACGTCGTTTTCATAGAGTACGACGTCTTCTAGAGGTTCTGCAGCAGACGAGGTCGACTTCGGCACGCTGGGGTTCTGTAATTGCTATGCTTGGGGATGTTGTACACCAGAACCTCGGAGTGCGACTTGCATGCACTCCTTGGCTTGTGTTTGATTTCCCCGAAGCGTGATAACTCCATTCTTTGAAGGTATTTTGATCATCAAATGGTAGGCCGAGCATACTGCTCTTGTCGCTATCAGCCAATCTCTGCCTAATATAATGTTGTAGGGAGAGTTGGCTTTGACGACGAAGAAGTGGATTATCTTTGTAGTGGATAATGGACTTCGTCCTACCGTCACGGGGAGTGAGATCGTTCCATCTGTCGAGGTCTCCCCTTGTGTGAAATTCTTCAATGGAATGGGTGCTGGTTTTAAGCGCGCTTCTTCGATGTCAAGTTTGCCGAAGCACCCTTTGAAGAGTACGCTGACCGAGGCTCCACTATCAACAAAGACTCGGTGTACCAATTTGTTAGCCACCACGGCTTCGATAATAGTGGCGTCTTGATGAGGCGAGGCATGAGGAACAGGGTCGTCATCAGAGAAAATAACGACCTCATCCTTTTTGAACCTTTTGTGCGAAGGCTCCTCCGAAGGTCGGTTTCGAGCTTCGGCCTTCAGCGACGACCTTGTTGAACCTTGGGGCACTCCGATGATGGCGGTGATGACTCCATCATACTGAGGTTGATTCTCGTCGTCGTCTTCGTCATCATGTCTTGTCTTCTTATCTTGGGGTTTGCAATTTTCTCCCATATTCCTTCTTCGTTTGCTTCTGCTCCGAGGTTGAGTATCCGGTTGATTTTGACCTCGGTATCTTCCTAAGGTACCATCTTGTGTTAGGCGGTCGATTTCCGAGGCAAGATTGCGACACTCCTCGGTGTCATGGCCGTGGCCGCCATGGAACTCGCAGTATTTATCCAGTGATCGTCTGCTTGATCCAGTTCGGGATAACGGTGGAGGTCTCTGGAACAAGTTTGCGTGAAGCTCATAAATTTCTGCCCGAGATCTGTTCATCGGAGCGAACCGATCTTGCTCTGGATTAGGCCGAGGTCCGAGGCGAGATGCTAATGGACCTCGTTGGATTCTTTCAAGAGCACCTCGTCGATGCTGCCCTTGATCAGCTCGTTCTTCCTTTCTCTTTTTATCCTGACCTTCAGGTCGGTCAGTGGCTCGTTTCTTCCTGTCCGCCTCATCCGCTTCGGCAAATGCATCAACGATCCTCCATAGCTGTTTGGAGGTTTGGGGGCGCTCTTTCACGAGCTCCCTAAAGAGTGTGCCGGAGTGAATGGCGTTTTGAAATGCCGAAATGAGGACATCGTCGGAAAGGCGATCGACCTTGAGGCTCTCATTGTAGAACCGAGCTAGGAAGTCGCTAATAGATTCTCCTCGTCCTTATTTTAGGGTAAGGAGTTGGGCCGAACTCATTTTTGCTTCGGCTTTTTGGAAGAAACGCCTCTCGAAGGCATCTAGAAGGTCGGCGTACGACCCTATGCTGCTACGAGGAAGGTTGTCAAACCACTTCCGTGCATTGTCCACCAACAATTTGGGGAAGACTTTGCACATATAAACATCCTCGGCCAGTCCCTGGTTCAGCATATTATACTGATATTGCGACAGAAAGTTGCTCGGGTCGCAAGAACCGTTATAGGGCTTGATTGGCGGGACCCTGTATGCTGAAGGGAGTGGTGTGTAGAGAATTTTGTTGGTGAAAGGGGTTATGATTCTGCTGTAAACAGTGAATCTTCCCTCTCGGTGGTCGTCCTCGTTACGTCGAGAATGGTCGACGTTTCGACGAGGTGGCGTCTTCTCTCTTCGGTATTCCTCATCACGTCGGTAATGGTCGACGTTTTGACGAGGTGGAGTCCTTCTTCGGTGTTCCTCGTCACGTCGGTAATGGTCGACGTTTTGACGAGGTGAAGTTGAGCCTCGCCGAGGTGAAGCAATATTTCCTCGGCGATTATGCAGTCTTTGGGGGACTTCGTCATCTCTCTCCTCGGCAATTGGCTCCGAAGCTTGGGGTCGTTGTGATGGACCCGCTTTATCCTCCTCGCACTGACCTCGTTGTTGATGTTGTTTGGCGAATTTGAGGAAATCTTGCTCGTGAAGATCCAGATATGCTTTGAGTGCATGGCCGAGCAGAGGTCGAAGTGTGGTGTTCCCTTGATTTTGATTCAATCTTTCACTGCTAATAGAGTCATCAGCTCGGTGGGAAAGGACATCTTCTACATGGCCTTCGGGAGTTCGGCGGTTTGTGACCTGCCTACCAGGCCGAGCATAGTGTTCATCCCCTTCGTCGGTTGATAGACGAGGTGGATTACGAGGCATTTCAGCCTCGTTTTGCTTTCCTTTAGCAGCAGCAGCTATAGCATTAGATCGAGTGGATCTAACCATTGTGTTTTCACTTCGGAAATAGTGACCGGACACAAAATTTACTTCGTTTCCCACAGACGGCGCCAGTGATCGATCGTCGATTTTCGAAGTGAGATTTGCACGATGATTAGAAAGTAAACGAGACGAGGTTTACGTGGTTCGATCTTTAAAGAGATCTACGTCCACGGGAGAGCTCTCTTTGTTTATAATTTGAGAACTGATATCTTGATTTTACAGAGAGTGATTGTGTGAATGCCCCTTTTAATTGAGCTTTAACCTGACTATTTATAGATAACAGAGGCGGTTTATAGCTATTTATAGTAAGTGGGCCGTGCTATTGGGCCGGCCGAGCTGCTTCGGGGTGTTTGGGCCTTATTGATGGGCCATATCCTATCAGTATCCATACTAGCTAACTAATAATACCTACATTAATTTTGTCTTTTTGAACTCTTTTTCAAATTTTAAACATATAATTGGTACGAGAAAATGAAATGCAATATCATAATTTAATATTCTTCTACAAATTTATGGTTATCACAAGGAAAAATGAAAAAGAAAAGAAAAGAAAAAGCTCATTTTGTTAATATGAACTTAATTATAGTAATTATGTGTCATGGTACTTAATTGATAGTATGTCCATAAAATATTTAGGCCTAGCTAGCTGCTAGCAAGATTTCCTTCTGCACATAGTAATTTTCATTTAATTTATTATTAATAGATTTCATTTGCTATATTTAATTAACCCAATTTACAACTAATTTGATTATTTGAGACTCTTACTTTGAAGCACATCTCTTCAAAAAAAATGTTTTTGTTGATTTTAAATATCGACCAATTCGGATTTCTTGAAAATTGAAGTTGATTTAACTCAATCTAACTAAGAAAATATTTTAAATTGAGACAATTCCACGGATAGAGAAAAACTTTTGGAGATCATCGTTTTATATCTAAATCTATAGTATCTATTATCTTAATTCTTAACAACCCTTATTATTATAATTATTGTTATTAACATCACCATCCACTGCGATACCCTATTAATAATCATATACTATTATATAATTTTATTTCTATTTATAAGTAAACATGAAAATTTACAGCAGTAAAATAATTGAGCACGTAACAAGTTGAGATATTGAGGGGTTTTATGCACACTAGCTCAATTTTGTTACTGTAAATATAATGCTCCAAATTGGAAAAATAATAAGGGCAATAATAATAAGGCATCGATCGTATTATTGGTTGTACCTTTGTTCATATTATTGTTTGTATATTTGTGCTTATTATTGGTTGTACCTTTGTTCTGGCTTTAAATAAATGTACTTTCTCATGCATGTTCTCTCCCGCTTGTCTTTTTGCGAAATTATACTAAATTAACAAATAAAAATAAAAAAGAGAGAAGAAAATGTGGTAAACACTTTGTCCAATTTGTACTATTATTTCTTTTTGGCTTCAAGTCATAATTTATTAAATATAGTACTCTCTATTTCTCTATTTTCAATTCGCACATTCATAAATTTAAGGAGACAAATTTGAATTAATAAGTCATTGGACAGACTCACTATAATAGTTGAGGCTACGATTAAAGGTTCAATATCTATCTTGAGTGGTTTGAGCTAAAAACTTTATCTAAATTGTTTATTTATAAAGTTGTTTTAAGAAACATTTTTGTGATAAGCCATGACATGATTTTGTGGGTTTCAATAATTAGGCCTGGTCTTTTCATATTAAATGGGCCCAAATAAATATTTTAGCTGCCTCATGTCCAGTTAAAACTATAATGTTGGGGCATGTTTGGTAGCCAAGATAGGATATAGTATGATAAGATTAAATTTGTATGGTGTATAAAGATTATTTTAATCTCACCCCTTCCTTATGATTAAAATATAGGAGAAAATGATGATTTTAGCACAGGCCTAGTACTTAATAGCGGGCTGACATATTAATTACATTTGCTACCAAACACATGATTATATAAGATAATTTAATTTAATCTTATCATATATGCCTACCAAACAAGGTCTTGGTCTATTAATTTAATGAAGACCAACATTACTGATGAGTTGGGCCTTGTAGTAATTTTTCATGGATCTCTAAATTTCAAATTTGTTAGGAATGCATTTTATTTGTACATGAGTCTCTCTCCACTACTAATTCCACTCGTGATTAATATTTTACTAATTTAAATGTTTTCATTCATATTTTTTAATTAGTTCTTACTTCAAAAATTAGGTATTAAAGGGGACATAAGTAAGGAATTAGGCCTAAATTAATCTTCATATGAAATGCATTCTTGCTGTCCACTTAATGAATGAGTCTTTCTGCATATTTATGAAATAAAATTTTATTTGAGTTAAGATTTTATTTCAAAATATTTCAAAATCTTCAAATTTTTGGGTCATTATGTGGCCTCATGATGTGTGTTCAAAATAATTCCAACCATTTTACATCAATCGGAATCCATAATTTTGAGAATCGTTATCATTTTTAAAGTTTGATTTCAATTTCAAAGATCATTTTTTATAATTTTTTTACTATCAGTATAAATTATTGTTTATAACTCATAAAACTACACATTTTTAAAATTCATATAGAAAATACATTTTTAAGAAAGTTCCAAAAGAATAGATGGTTGAAAATCGAAACTGGTGATTTTAAAACTGTAAAACCGACAGTTCAAAATCAGACGGTTCCAATTCTAAACTGTAAAGGCAGTAATCACAGTTATATTTCGATTGCAAAATAATAATACCGTGAACTGAGAGTTCAACTACGATTCTAATCATAATTTTAACTGTAACCGTGACATGGATTATAGAACTAAAATGACTTAATTTACATTTAAGTAATTTCATGATTAGAATATTACTATATTCATCATGTCTTTTGACTTTTAAAACTCACATTAAAAATGCATTTAACATGTTTTGTAAAATATGATTTATATTATTCTAAACTTCTTTTTCATAAATATTAAATAAGGTTATTTAATAAAAATAGTTTTTAGTATTGTTTACATTGAAAAGCTAGACTATAATTTCTAACATATCGAACGAAAAGAGGGACTAATGTGTTCTGTGGAACATGGAGTTCACCTGTAAAGATATATTCAAATCTCAGCCAATTTAATTTATATATTACTATTAGTATATACCAATAAACAGATCAAATGCATGCTTCAACAAACATCAAAACTAATAATTTTTATATGTTCATGGTTGAATAGGTTGCTTACACTTCTACTTTTAATTTAAATATAAGGCAGTGGAATTGATGAACAAAGCTAATTAATTTGCAAATAAGTTTGTTCACCTAATATAAGTGTTGTTTTTCCCCATCAGACAATTAGTAAAGCCTAAACTTCATCTAACTAATACCCATATTCTTAAGTTGCAAGCAGTCAAAGTCAGCACCAGTTGTCCTAAATCAATTGGTAGAGTTGGACATATTGCATCTCCCCCCTTTAAAATGCTGAATTCAGACGTACGATACAACTTGTTGTAATTTGATTTTTAATTCAATCCATTAATTGAGCAAAACAGTAAGGACGAAATAAAACGAAGAAAGGAGAAATTGCAGAGAGAAAATAAACCATATATCTGAATTATGAGATTCTTTTTACAATGTTACAAGATATATATATATATATATACATATTGTTTAATAAATATACAAATATTCTTAAAGTAATATCCTCATAATAATATTATTTATAATACTCTATTTTAGATATTATTGTATTACGTACATACCTCATTAAAAATTCACTAGAAAATTCAGTGAGAACAAATTTGATAAAAAAAAAAGTATAGCAAGAGTATAGAGTTCACGACATGTCAACGCTAGTTAAGCTAGTTAAGAAAGGTAACTAGGGCATATCATTTGTTTGGTATCCTTCTTTTAACTCACAAGCCCGTGCTAAAACTCCAGCTCGCTCTTAGAATACTTTTGGGCTATGTTTGTGTGACTCAAGGGGAGGTCAAGTTAAATTTAAACTCATTTTTTTTATTAAGAAGAAGGTGCAGACATGACACAAGGTTGTGCACCTTCGTCTGAACGGGGAATGGGCAAAGAAGGTGCATATGGAGATGGATAATTTTAGGGATAATTTTTATATTTTGTTATCTTGACAGAAGAAAATGATTTGAACTGAAAAGGAAGAAGATTAAGTTTGAAGTGAAAAATAAGTTTTCCCCATTTGTTTCAAGTATAAGAACACTCATAATTTTATATGAATTTTAGAGAGTTCTTGTTTTGAAGCTAATTAGTTTGGAAAATTTCCGGGACATTATTGAAGAAGATGAGTAATCTTGAATTTTGATATTTTATAAGGACAAATCACATGTGTATTAATGTATTGATATATTTTTTAAGAATATAATTTTGTTAACAAAAAGTTGATTTTGAGAATATAATAATTTAAGTAATTGTATAATAAACCTACATATAATGAGTTTAAAACTATTTTGTTTTAAAAAAATATATAATAAATGGTAAATTGATTCATTACTCTAATTAATTACTAATTCACATTCTTACTATAAAAATATTGTCATAATTTCTCACCATAAATTGACAAGAGGTTATATTAGTAAGTATAAACATTCTCTCTCAACACATTATCTCAATTTTATCACTACCCATTTATTATTACGTTCATTTGCAGAGAACTTAGGATTCAACAAAAATTAGATGTTTGGTTATCAATCATGCGACAAATAACTGTGGAAATATTCAGTCCAACTGTCTAAAGAATAGGATCTGATACACTACCCAAGAATTAGCAATTACTTGTAATAAATCTTGAATACTTTGTTCTAAGATCACTGTAAGAGAAAGAGAAAAGAAATAAGACAGGAATCATTGTACTAATTCAGTTGAGAATTTTACAATATATTTATCTTTCTTTTCATAAGAAAAAAAAAGAGAGAGAAATGAATTTAATTTGGAGGATTAGTTGGCAGAAATTACAATATATCGTGCATCATCATCACCAACTGCATTTCCCCTAAAACCCACCCCATGAACTTTGCATTTTTTTTACTAAATCATTATGCATTAATATACTTTATAATAATTATAAATAGTTGTTTTACATTGATGTCCTTTGGTTTCTTGCACGTTTTAAAATATCCATTCTAAGTAGTTTTTCAGATTAATTATTAAGCCCAAAACTAGTGAAGGGTAAATCCGCCATTTAAAAATTTTCACACCTGAATTAATTTCCATCCATCCTTAATTATTTAATGAAAAATTAGACTAGGAGCAGAATTAGTCAAGAGTGAGATCTATAGAGAGAGAGAGAAAGCACGTCGTGGTGCATATATATCGACTCCACCACTCACCTATCTCTACGTTACCACTCACTCCCATTTCATTTCCTCATAACTGAACAAAAAACAGAAGCAGCAGAAGAGAAGAAGAAGAAAAGAGAAACAAAACAACCGCTTCTCAAAATCTTTAATTTCGCTCAATACAAATTTGTAGGGATGGAGAGCTCCGGCGACGGCGTAGACGGGTGCTTCAAGCCACTGCCGCCGCTCTACTTCGCTTTCACCATCCTTTGGCTCCTCTCCGCCCTTTCTTGGACCATCAACACCTACACAAACCGACACTTTCAGGTAATGTATATATGCATATTCATTCTTAGTTTCTTTTTTTTCGGAGATTTTCATGTATCTTAGAATGTTTGTATTTGTACATAAACACACGTGGCAGATTTACATTTGGGGTATAGAATGCATGGAGTGCAAGAACGTTGATCAACTGATATCTGGAGTTTTTTTCATACTATATTTTTTTATCTTAAGGAAAAAAGTTTTTGGGTGTTGATCGATCCGATCCCTTATGCTATATATATTTATTTGTTAATTTAAATGAATGTAATGTTGTGTTAGTATTTTCTGAAACTGCAGCCAAATAAATTACAATGGATGCTAGCCTCTGTTCCTTGGATTAAATCTCTGCAACTTTCATTCTCTTTCCTCTTCTGGTACGCCTACTTTCTCTATTCATTACATTACCATTATTCTTCCCATTTTTAAATCTTCATCACAAATCATGCCTGCCCTGGATCTATTTAAATGCTTTTTTTTGTCCTTTTAATTTGTATATCAATGTTAAATTAATCATACTTAGGAAGTAATATACCATAAATAGAATTACTAAAATCTGATTCCCCTTAATTTGTCCCAACCAATTAATTAGGTTGGGGTTTATATATAGTAGGCGCTCACCCAATTTTTATCATCCTATTATTTAAAATTCTTGACGGTAGGTAGGACTTCTTGGATTGAAAAATAATACAATCCTACTACGTGACTTCTTGGATGAGAGTTAGAGTCGGCCCTTCATATATTATAATCAAATTTATCGTTTTAATATACTATATTTTTAAACATAAAAGTTTGTTATAATACAATGAATTATAATTAAAAATAGTTTGAAAAAATTAAATCAAGGGTAGGGTTGTAGGATGGTGATCACCCTAGCTAGTTTTTATCATTATATCATCATCATATCTCTTTTAAAAATGCTATTGATATGAGAACATTACCATATATGGGTACTGCAGGTACACATGTTTTTACTCAAATGTATGTTCGTTGTGGATGTCATTTGGGGTTTATATATTGGGAGTATTATTTCAAACATATGCCTTTGTGTCGTTCTTCCTCATTTCTCACGGCTACTGCATCACGTGCCACCGGCTCTCCATCTCCGAGAGACGAACCATGGTTGTTCTGAGCTGTGTCTCCTACTTGACTCTTGTTGGCCACAGAGCTTCTGTTCCTTACTTCTCTGTGAGTCATTACTAGACTTTGTTATGATTGTTGCATGTGTTTCTTTTCTTCATATTTGAAAGTATAGATTTTGTGTTGGAACAGTTACTCTTGCTATTCAACCACGCCGTCATGTTCTACGTGATATTCAACCACGTGTCACAGAACATAAGTGTTCTTCGCGATCAGTTGAGCTTCATAGATAACGAGGATGTCCAAGTAATGTACGACGCGGTTTATACAAAGTACATTATGTTCAGGTATGAAATTCTTTCAATTTATTTTCTTTTTTATTTAAAGGAAATTCTTTAATTAAAATGGTTGTTTGACTAGCCAACTTTTTTATAGGAAATTTCAAGGGGCAATGCATATTGTGGCAGTATCAGAAATTGCAGTATGATATGATATGAGCTTCTGCTTAATTCTCTATTGAACATTATAAGAAATGTAGTGTTTTCTGTTGACAAATTTGAGTGAGTGTAGTTTTGTTTGCAGATGTTAATTAGTGTTGATAATTCATTGGAGAGTTACTGGATTCGGTTGTTGGTTCGAGAGTGGGCACAATACATCATCTTCTTCTACATAGGGTAAGTAAATAGAGCTTGATTATTGGATTAATGGAATATATAGGATGCATGTTTTCTGAGAATAGAAACTCATGCACACTTGTGTTGTTCATCATGTTTAATTTCTGTACAGATGGATTTTTAGGTGTCAAGAGTTGGCGCCTCGTTTCTCAGTTATGCCGATTTTGAGATCTAAAGTAGAGACAATAATACCTCCAATTTACAGCATTGTAAGTTTTTGATATTAGTGTGGTAACTGCTTAATTATGCATATTTCTTGAATCCCATCAATTTAGAGAAATTAAATGATGCGCAGGAAATGGATGCTCAGAGTTTCAAAGAATTTAGATGCCACGAATGGCACATCGGAGTCGTAAGTCGATCGATACACATCTCATATGAATCTTTAATTTCAATATACATTTATCCTTTTGGAATTGGAAATTAATTCAAGTGTGGATTTGGTGCAGCCAACTCTGGTGTGCCAGAAAAGTATAAAGGATTCGGTTCTGGTGGTGATTCAGCAGCCCCAAGCACACAACAAGTCTTGATCAAAGACAAGCCATAGTGATGATGGAATTAGAGATGGACACAAATTTATAAATGTAGAATGTTCAGCGACCAAGTGCTAAAGACAAGCCATAGGCTATATCTGCCATTAGTAGGAACAATGCTTCTCTACTTTTTGATTTAGAAGCCCCAGTTTATGTAAATTAATTCACAACAATTGTACATTCTTTTCTTTCCCCATTCTCTACTTTACAACATACACGGGTTTCTGCAATTTCTAGTTCCAGTTTTCGCAACTTATTTTATTTCTATGAAATGTTTCATCCTGACAAGCTAATGTACTTTTTAAAAAACTTAATCGCACATGAAAGTTTCCTTTCACCCTGCTCAAGTATAAGAATGTTTAAAAGTGTATCTATTAAATAATAATTTGCGACATGTATTTGAGAGTGTCACTACACAAGATTAGTGTATTAATAATTTTAGTGACATACATTTAAAAATTTTTGGCATCCATAATACTTACATTCAAATGTCACTATTTGGAAATTTTGTTGTAGTGAAGTTGTGTATTTAGTTATTTAAATATATTAAATGGTGATAAATTTTTATATTAAATCAATTTTTATACGTCATAAATCAGATTAAAGATCTTGTCGTAATCTTTAATTTAAGATGTATATTGTATATATTTTTACGAACGAAATAAAATAATTTTGAGAAATAATGTAAGTTTATGTAAGAGAAAAAAGTAAATAGTTATTTGTCAAAATATACAGCAAAAAATTACTACTTCTTCCGTCCCACTAAATGTGATCACGTTTCCTTTTTGGGACGTCCCACTAAAAGTGGCCACTTTCCCAAAAAGGAAAAAAATTAACCTTTAAAATGCATTTCTCCTACTTTTTTAAAGCACAACACTTTACTTTCTTAATTTTCGTGCCGGATCCGTTGTGACCGCATTTAGGGGGCGGAGGAAGTACTATTTAATAAATTTTAATTATCTTACTTTTATATAGCAAACTATTGATTGAATTTATTTACAAAATCATCATTTAAATTGATTTTTAATTTTTTTTTATTGATGTTTATAATATAGTATATAAGTGTATATATGTTCTACAAATATTTTAAATATTTGACTTATATTTCATTATTTTATATTTTAAATACTTTACTTATATTTTGGAGTATAATTTAGAGTGAAGTTTAGGGTTTTACAATTATTTCTGAACACTTTTTTTCATTTTTAAGGTTAGACAAATTAAGAAATATATTTGTGTTAATAATTATGATTGCATAAATTATTAATTATAATTTTATGATTAGGTAAGGTCATTTAAGGAATACTTTAAGTAAAAATGTTGAAATAGACATATAGATGGAACATAGAGTATTTGGTAAAATTAATAAAATTACGAATACTATATTTTTTTGTCAATATTTATCAAAACACTAATAATCATTGCACATATGTAGAAAAGAGAAATAAAGAATTAAATATAGCATAGTTCGTATTTATTTAATAAATACTATTATTGTATATGCATATATTAAAACTTTGTTTGTCTCGAAACGAGCAAATAAAAATTTTGAAATGCGGAATTTGGTGGTAAACTCGTTTTTATAAAAAAAATCAATCAAAATCAAACTTTCAGGTTGAGAGCTAAGTCCCCTTCCTATCGAACAAGCTTTTACAATGAGTATGAAATCTATGATAACTTGCTCGATTTCTAAATTCTAGATATGAAAATAATTTGGCTTAGAATACACGAGAAAAATATAACAACTCTAACTTAGAAACATTTGAAAAATGAGTGTTTCAGTGAATAAGGCTTTGAGCTTGAGTTGAGTTGAATTCTTGTAGTTCTTGAATTTTCTCGTAAGTTCTTCAAGTGAGGGAGCTCTCTATTTATAGTTGATGTAGATCTGAACTAACCGTTGAGTATAGACGTTTGAATTTTGAATCTTATCCAACCATTAGAATTCTTCCCGTTGAAGTCGTTGTTTTTTTTTTCTATTTTTGGTATTTGTCCTTTTAGACAAATTCTGCAATCTGCAGTTTTCCATAACTTAAGTATTGAACTTCAGGTTTGGACCTTCAGGCTAGACCTTCATGCTGACACCTTCAGGTTTGACTTCAGGACAGAAGCTTCAGGTTGGACCTTCAGATTGGGACCTTTTGGTTGGACCTTCAAACTGGACTTCGGGACAGAAGTTTCAGGCTGGGACCTTCAGACTAGACTTCAGGATAGAAGCTTCAGGTTGTACTTCGTGACAGAGTCTTCAGGTTTGACTTCAGCCAGACTTCAGGTTTGACTTTCAGGGCTGGCCTTCAGGACATACTTCAGACTTGATTTTTCAGGCTTGCCCTTTAGACTTAGTTTTTCAGACTTGGTCCTTCAAACTTACCCTACACAAAAATCAAGTTTTGGAACCAAATCAAAACATCATAAATATCCCAACAAACCTTATATGCGACGACGATCAACTTAACGTGTCCACTGGCAAGCTACATAGATGTCATAAGCACATGAATAACTATAAATTTCATTTTTTCTTTTATTATTATTTTATATAAAACGAATATTAAATTATACTTCAGTCAATAAACTCTAGTCGAAAAGAAAAAAATAATAAATATTTATCAAAAATTTTACTATAATAAATATTTATCAAAAATTTTACTATTTATGTATACGGCTTGCCACATCAGTCACGGACACCTTAAGTTGTACCCGTCGTAGATAGAGAAGCTTATAATGTATACATACACTCCATATATATATGTATATATTTTATTTTAAAATTTCAAATGATCATAATTTTTTCATATTAAATTTATTTTGTGTATATTATATATCAAATTAAAACTCTTATCGTGATTTTTCATCCAAGATGTATATTGTATATATTTTGTCTAACGTAATACGATTATGTTAATAAGAAAAGAAGGAATTATAGAAAGAGAAAAAGGAAAACATTAGTTATCCATAAAAAAATGCGATTATCATGAATTTTAAAATATAATTATTTAAATTACTTTGAAATTAAAATAGGGTAATAAATTTGAAATATTTACAAAGTTTCTATTCAAATAAAAATTGAAATTGTTGATTCATGTTATATATATATATATATAGATAAATTTTTGTTTTACAGTGAAAGATAGGTATACTAAAGTAAGGTAAAGTATATCAAAAATAAAGTAAAATATGAATATATAAAAATATAATATCGAAAGTAAGGTATAACGAAAAATATAATATGATAACAATATGAAATTTTCATACCAAAAATAAAGGTAAGCCTATTTTTAATCATAGCTACAAAACCTTTATTAGTTATACCCCAAACTATTATTATATACTACTCTCTCCTATCCAAAATATAAGATGTTTTAAGACTTTTAGTTTTTATCCAAATTATAAGGCTTTGTCTTGATTTAAATAAAAAATTTATTATTCTTTATTAATTTTTCAACTTCTCAACTCTTCATTAATACTCCACATCACTTTCATTAAATGTATTTTCCTTCCATAAGTTAATTATAGTATGGGTAAGTGAACTATTAATTAGGTAGTAATAAAAGAGATTTAATTTTTAGAATTTGATTATAATTATTGTTTATTAATTCTGATGCAAAATGCTAAAACATCTTATATTTTGGATAGAAAGGAGTACAAGACAAGGAAATACATTTCTCATAATATGTAAATGGAATTGAAAATTCACATTTTACATATCTAATTATAGCTAAATCAGTTTAAACATCTAAAATTAATGGCAAGAGATCTATTTTGGGATCACGTGGTATGCAAAGTAGGTAAATTTGTGACCAATAATCAACGGGTTCGAATATTTCGCATGAATAACTATAACACATCTTCTTTAGCTTGACTTTTTTCTCGAAATTTCGTCATTACCAAAAAGGTTGTTAATTTGCACATTTAAGACAGATTTCAAGAAAAAGGTAGAGTTACAAACCATGCATTATTTTTATGAGTATTTACATATATAATGATGATAATTGAGAATTTATACATATTTTTTCCCGCACTCATTGATCTTTAGAGTGATTGTTAATGTATATATGAATCTCTAGAACAATTTATTGTTTTCATCTCTTTTAATTTAAAGCTGAATGTGGATCTTCTTCTTTTTTTTTTTGCATTTGAATGAAGTTTGATTTTTACAGAATTTTTACGATGAAGACGAAGAAGCTAAGCCTAAGATTTCATTTGTGAAATACAGTATCAGAAAAGAAAAGAATTGATACAGTAGCACAGGCAGCACATGCAATGGCGGAAGTGTTGTATTCGTTGTTGTCCATATTTATATCCCTGGCTATCCTCCTCCTCTCAATCTTGTACATGATCGTGCGGCCGAAGCCCGTGCGAGTGCCAATCAAGAACCGACACGTGTTCATAAGCGGGGGTTCGAGCGGGATCGGGCTGGCCCTGGCTCGGCTATGCGCCCAGAACGGGGCAGAAGTGAGCCTGGTGGCCCGCAACGTGGACCGACTGGAGGAGGCGAAGCAGACGATAAAGGATGCGACGGGGAGAGAGGTGAGGATCTTCAGCGCGGACGTAAGGGACTACGATGCGGTGAAGAGGGCGGTGGAGGAGGCCGGAGCCATCGATGTGCTAGTGTGCAACCATGGAGTATATGCACCGCATGAGCTGGAGGGGCAGGACCTTGAGGAGATCCAGTTCATGGTTGATGTCAACCTCATGGGCACCTTCCACTTGATCAAGGCTGCCCTGCCTGAGATGAAGAAGAATCGCGCCCAAAACGGCCCCGCCTCCATCGCCATTATGTCCTCCCAGGCCGGCCAGGTCATTTCATTTCCACTTATTATACAAAATGCCCAAAAAAGATTCATTAATTAATATTGTGTGTATGATTCATCAGGTTGGGATTTATGGTTATACAGCATATTCTGCCAGTAAATTTGGGCTAAAGGGTTTGGCTGAAGCACTACAACATGAGGTTATACAAGACAACATTCATGTCAGCCTCATTTTCCCTCCAGACACTCAAACTCCGGGCTATGCCCAAGGTCTCCAAATTTCTTCAACATTTCATTTCATTTTACTTGGTCTATCTTGGTTTTGTTTGTTTGAAACTATTATTATGATGGGGGTGATTGGATTGCAGAGAACAAGAAACGACCACTTCTTACCAGCATAATAGCAGGGTCGACCGGCACAATGAAAGCCGACGAAGTGGCTAAAAAGTCTCTTAACGGGATAGAGTCGGGCAGTTTCATGGTGCCGTGCAATATAGAAGGATCGTTGCTTGCCATGGCGACGGTTGGACTATCCCCGCAGAGATCTTACATACTTGCATTTGTGGAGGTGGCCACAGCCGGTATGATGCGCCTCATTGCACTGCTTTTCCAGTGGAATTGGTACAACAGCATCCATAGGTGCCAGTATGCAAACAAGTAGCTCTTGCTAGCTACTTGTAATCATCTTTTCAAATAAGACTTTGAATTCTTCAAAGCTTCTACCTACCTCTTTCTTTTGCCTAATTCTCAATTGTTTCAAATGTTCTAGCTTTGTTTTTTGTACTTAGGGACCGACTCATTGTCTTAGCCCAATAAATCCTTCCAATGCAACTCCTTTCTTGTTATCAATGCAATCTTTTTTGTAACTTAATTATATAATTTATATTATTGTGTTACGGTGTGCGTATATACGTGATGATATCAATTTGTATTACATAAAACGTCAGGTATTCTACAGAAGTTAATCAAACGAAAATTTGAATATTCAGAGAACTTTTTAATGATTACGATAAAAAAATTTGTGAAAGTTCAGAGTTCTAATTCGAATTAAAATTAAATTATAAAGCCTTATTATCTCATACAATAACCTTATGATATGTTTGGTATCCAAGATACGATCCTAATTTTAGAATGATTATACTATAACAAACATACTCTAAGGAGGTGATTGGTACGATGGAATGGAGGGTGGAATGGAATGACCATTTCTTCCTACATTCCATTCCTTTGTTTGGTTCGTATTGTGATTAGGAATCGACATTCCGTTTGGAATTACCATTCCATTAGGAGAGGTATTAGTCATTCCTCTCTAATCAAAGGTATTAGTCATTCCTAGGCTCCAAACTAATTATTCAATATTTATTTTTTTGCTATTTTTCATTAAGACAAAATTAATTAAAATATTTATTATTTTGTTAATTTTACTATACATCACACCTCTCACCTACCAAAAAAAATGTTAAATTTTTTATAATATTTAAAAAATTATTTTTAATAAAAATATATATTATTAGAAAGATTCATTAAATGATATAAATTATATATTTTTAAATTTTTTGATATTATTTATTTGCTATGCAAAATGAGTTATTTTATAATTTAAAATTTTCATTCTAATTTAGATTTTATTGCTATATGATTTTATTTTTGATTGTTATAACTAGGGGTGTAAGTGAACCAAACTATTCGCGAACTATTCGGAACTCTACTCGATAAAAGTTCGTTTCGAATTTGTTCATTTACTAAACGAACCGAACTCGAGCCTCAAACCGAGCTCGAATAATTTTTCGAGCCGAACTCGAGTCTAAAGGTATTCGGTTCGAAAAATTCGCGAACATGTTCGAATATAATTTAATGAACCGAGCTTCGATTAGTTCACGAACTTTGTTAACGAGTTTGTTCATGAACTTTAAAAACGAGTCGAACTTCAAATATTTCACGAACTTTATATACGAACTAGTTCACGAATTTATCAAAATAATATAAAAATATATAATATTAACAAAATAATTTAATAAACGAGTTTTTTAACGAACTCGAACTCGAGCTGAGTTCGAGCTCGGGTTCGAATTTACTATTATATCGAATAATTTACGAACCGAACTCGGGCTCGTTTTTTATTTATCGAACTGAACTCAAGTTTGATTTTCAAAACTCGAACCGAACTCGAGCCTTCGAATTTTTAATCGAGCCGAACTCGAGCCTGACAGTGTTCGGTTTAGTTCGATTTGATTACACCCCTAGTTATAACATAGCATACACGTTTAGTAGGTGTGAGCAAAATTAATCAAACTCAAATATTTGATTAGTTGGATTTTATTTCAAAATCAAATTCTAATTAGATTTGAATAGGATTTAGATAAAACCAAATCAAAAGAATATACAAAAATTGAATTATTTTTTAATATTAAAATATAATTTATTTTTATCAAATAAAATTATTTTATCATATATAATTTTATTATTTTTATTATATTTTATAATATAATTTAAATTTTAAAATTATTTAATAAATTAAATGTGATAATTTATTCACTTCATTTTTATTTTAATTTTTTCTAGATTTATAAACTATGAAATTCAATAAATTTATAATGTTTATTATCATTTGAAACTATTGAAGATATATGAGAATATTTTAATAATTTAAGTATTGTGATTATAATTTTTAATTTAGATTTTTAATTTTTTAGTACATGATAACTATTGAAGATATAAATGAATGATTATTTTTTTTAATTAATTATTTTAAAATTGAATGGAATAAGTTACGAAATAAAATATTTGGATAAATCGAACTAAATCAAAATAAATTTTGTTAGTTTGGTCTAGTTAATTTTTTGTTTGGTTGAACTATCTTTTTCGATCCATTTTTATTAATCTGGTTTGGTTTGATTTTTTAGACAAAATTGAACCATGTATCCGAATGTTCATCCCCACGTTTTATATCCTATATTGAAATATATATATTTTTTTTTTGAATTATTTTGGTCCATAAAAATAATTGAAAAATAAAGAAAAAATAGAGAATTTCAACAATTTTTTTTAACATAAATGATAATAATAAATTTACTTGGAATATTAAAAGTATGATTTCGCATTACAATATAAATATAATTTATTTATTTACTTTATTTGTAGTTATCAATTATAAGGTTTAAATTAATAAATAAATTGTCATTCCATTCCATTCTTATTCCTTTATTCCTTATACATACCAAGCATAGGAATGGATTAACAATTTCATTCCATTCCACACTGCATTCCATTCCTACCTTATTCCATTTCATCGTACCAATCACCTCCTAATACTATTAGATCTAACACACGTTAATACTTTTTTGTATCGCTTATTTCCTTGTGACTTCTGTCTGACTATGCAATTAGAAAGTTCAAATAATAAAAATAAGAAATTTCCTGATGAACACAAACCGTGGAGCTTTAATTGTATATTTATTGGATAAAAAAATGTCAATTAATTTTCTACAAACTCTTGATTATTGTATATACACATGAAATATTATTATTTTCTTATATAAATGTATTTTTGTATGTATAATTTGCATTATTTCGAAAAGTATCAATCATCCAAAATATTATACTTCATCCGTCCCACTAAACATGACACACTATTCTTCCACTAAACTTGGCACATTTCATAAATAGTAAAAGTTATCTCTTCAAAAAGATGTGGACCCTACTACCTTTATCAATCTTACACACTACTTTATACACTCTCCTTAATAACCGTGCCGGAGTGAGACAGAGGGAGTAAAATATATCACATAAAAAAGTATAATTTCAATCCACCGCTCACAGACTGAATGTTCACAATTGACGTGAAAATTAATGTAGTACAGATATATGAATAATTGTAATCGTCACAACGTCTGATTCGTAATGGCTAACCTAGAGGTGACTTGGGATTTGATCAAATAAACAGGGAAGAACGAGGCATACAGCATAAGTATAACACATCATACTTTAACATGTAAGTAATTTATATCAAGAAGTTAGTATTGCTCGAACACAATAATTTAAGCCACAAGCTTAAATTTCTATATAAGATTCGAAAGACAAAGCACAAATGGACTATATTAACTAAAATCAATAACATGATGTCATATGATTCAATATTGTTGGTTCCGAGTCAACTATATCAAAAACCTTATTGTTCAACAGAAGACTTAGAATAAATAAATTCATATATAAATATTTAATGCATAATTATTTAGTTCACTGACAAACAACCGAACTTATCAACACACACGCCAACACCATATGGATTAATCCACCTTACTTTACATTCATTGAAGTAAGGGTGTAGATGATGTCATGTGAAAATTTTATTTTACAATTTTTTAATAAATGTATTATGTGAAATTTAAAATTTTATATTATTTTTTAGTATTAATAATAATTAAGATTTTACTTTTTTCTTAAAAAATTAAAAAAATAATATATAATTCAAAATTTATAAAAATAATAATGCATAAATTTTTTAATTTTCACAAATGAATTCTCCACATGGCATCATCTTCGCTCTTACTTCAATCAATGTGAAGTAGGATTGATTCTTCCCAACACGATATCTACTTAGTAAAGAAAATTGTGCTCATATTTGACCTGGGTCCTATGCTACCAGCTCCAAAGCATAGACTCAAGTTTGGCCCTATTAAGACCATGTTTATCCATGACACATTTGAGTGTCATAGCTAGTGGACAAAAAAAAAACACTCCAAAATTAAATCAAAACTAAAATAAATGTCATGACACTCTTCAAATGGGTTGGCCAACCAATCCCTCTTTCCACTTGGGTTATCCAATAATATGGTGCCATTTGGCACCATATTATTGGATAACCCAATTATATTAATTTTAATTTGTTTATACTAATTAATTTAAATAATATCAATCAAAAAAATATATGAAAATTCATGATTTTAAATTCTCTATAAATAGAGTAGTATATTCATATTTTTTGAAGTACAATCAATTTTCATCTGATTTATATTTCTTTTGATTAAAGTTTTTAGATTAATAGTTCAAATTCTAGTATTAATTATTCTTAAATGAATAAATTAAGAGAAATAATTTTATTTTTGGCCAACATCTTTAATATTTATTTATATATAAATAATTAAATAACACAAAATAAATAAAATTTTAACTCTAATTTTAATAAAAATAATTTGACAAATATTTGTCCAAAGTGATAGACTAAAAAATAAAGTTAATTGAATAATTAAAATTAAATAGTAATTTTGAGATTTTAAAAAGGGTGTTTTTGCAATAAAAAAAAGTTTAAAAAATTTGAGTTTCTTGCTACAGTAGAAACGCATTTTGGTATTGAATTAATAAATCCGTTATTTATTTTAAGTTTATAAAATAATTAATTATTATAATTAAAAATTTTAAATTTTAGATTATAATTATAATATAATTATTTATTTTAAATATAATGTATATATATAATATACGATAAATGAAAATAAAAGATAAAAATTTTAGAGTTGGTGTCATGGATAAAGTATGAAGGTTGTGGAAATGGGTTATATTGTGGGTTGTATAGGTGGAAGAGTGAGAAATTAATATTTTATTTGGATGATTGGGTTGTGAAAGTTGTGTAGTGTTATTGATAAACATGGTCTAATAAGTTAAACACTTTCATGTAAATTATTTGCAAAACTTTAATTTTGTTTTAGACAGCAAACATCTAACATAATTCAATAAATAATTAATTGATTTATTGATCGTTCAAAATTAATTCATTTGGAATAATAAAATCTTACATAAAAATCGTAAATTATAAGAAAATTTTAAGTCTTGGTTTTAAAATATTATTTATTAATTAATAAATCTTAATTAATTATTAATGAAAAATATTAAATAATTTACTTAATTAAGTATAATTAGATAAATTGGATCAAATTCAAAATTAATTAGACCAAAATCTTAATAGCTCATTAGAATTAATTAACCTTTAAATAGGTTTTATTGGATTCCAATTAATTAATTAAATCAGATCCAAGTTAATCAATTAAAATTTATTTTCTCTTATCCACGAAAATTCTATTGCGAGAAAATCGATACGAATTTTTAAAAAAATTAAAAAATATATTTTTAATTGAGAATGAGACCCAACAATTATAATATACTATCAAATTAAAATATTAAGTGTTCTGTGACATTATGTTTAAAAAAACAATATAATTTTTGTAGATGGTCCCACCAGATAATAAGTATACATTTTTATGGATGTAGTGAGTCTAGTGACTATAAAGTTTGTTCCGGTTCAATTTATTCAGTCCAATTCAAGTTGTACCTGACTTGACCTATTTACAAGATAGTGGACTCAACTCATATCAAATTCTTTCTCCAGTTTTGGGCTCGGTCAATCTATTAATAAATTCAGATTGGGCCAGACCTAATAAACTGACCCGGTTCGATTTCTCTTTACTACCTAGTGTGTGGTCTGTCGAAATTCCATGGCAATACTTTAGTTTATAATTTATATATAAATATATAAAAATAAAAATAATTAAATATTTTATTTGGACAGATAATTTAAAATATAAGTGTTATATGAAATATTATATAACCATACTTTTAAAAGGATATGCATTTAGAACTTTTATTTGTAATAGTATATAAATACAAATCGAACACTACAAAAAATAATTTATTTAATGACAGAATAAAATAAGAAAATCCGTAACTAAATTTCTTTAGCAACAGATTTGTAACGAATACATTCTGAAGTTATATTGATGGTTGCTAAAAGTTTTAGCAACAGAATATATTTCGTTAGTATTTAACAACATAATTGTAATAGAAATTCATTTACTAAAATGGTTTATTTGTTAATGTGAAGAAATTGTTTAGAAACAAAATAGTAACGGAATTTTCCGTTATTAAGTAGTAATAACAATATTATGTTACTAAAATTTTAAAATTACTATTTTGCACTTGCACTTTGAAAAATGATTATTCCATTGTCATGTAACAACAGAATGATTTCGTGACTATTCCGTTACTAATTTTTTAAAATTACCATATTGCACTGCATTTAAAAACGGAAAATTACATCACAATTCCGTTACTAAATTTTCGAAATTCCAACAAGTTTGTTCTATTTTTATTCTTAACTAGTTACGACAATTTAAATTGCAACGAAATATGTAATCATTATTAATACCAATAATAAACGATGTTCAAATTCAACATATAATTACAATACGAACCATAAAGTATATTAAAACATAGTGAAAGTACCAAAAAGAAGTTACCTGCACAATCAATGTATTATAAATGCAATACATAATAAAAGATCAAGGAGGTGGTTCATTATGCAAATCGAGTAACTTCTTTAAGAGGGCTTCGTGGGACTCCAATTTTTCAACCATCAACATGCGCTCCGCAGTCTATTTTTCTAATCACTCATTCAACTCCAAATAATTTGGATCGCACTGAGACGACCTAGTCGAGGTCTCAATCAAGCAAAAAACTACGTGCGAGGTCTTCACCTGCACCAAAAACCTCTTCTTACGGCCTGGATGGCCTCCAATTACGTCTATAAAAATATTATGTCATCCTTCATCATCGACCTCAATTCCAGTCTCTTCTCTATGTAGAACTGGTGAAAATTCATGTTATATCTCAAAATTAGAATATTTTAATAAGGAAGAGTATCAATTTTCAAAAATTAGGAAAAAGTAAAGAAATAATAAAACAAATCACAAATTAATTCATGTGAGCAAGTAGATAATGTATCAGTAGCTCAAATTAATGGAAGAAGACCCACCACTTGTACAAAATCTGTGTTCACTAAACAACAACAAAGTCTTGATTTTATATTATTTTAATCAATAAAAATTTCAACCGAAGGGACAATATTTATTCTCATTTCCTATGTATGCTATATTGAAGATACAATAGTGTTCTATCACTTGGTTGTCAGACCAACCATGAATAATGTAAACATGATGAACTCTTCAAGTAGTAAGAACAAGAAGTTTATCAATAATTGCTAAACTAATTCTCATTGGTAAACGATAAAAACTCTTAGGTAAGGTAATGAATAGACCACCAAACTCCATACCTGGTTTGAGACAGCCTTGGCCATATGGTGGAACTCCTTCATGACAGACTTGTTAAGCAAACTGGAAGGCTCGTTCTGCTTCTTTGTTTTCGAAGTGGCAAGGACCACAGTCTAATCCTTCCCAGATTGAATGGTCACACTTTTCTTGTTAGCCAATCCTAATAAAAAAAGACAATATTGAAACAAATAATCATATACCATGCAATGCTAATCAACCAGAACTCAACTAAAACAATAATCCAAATATTACTCAAACAACAGGGTTCGTTCTCATTGATAGCATAATACTTTGGGTCATTTTTGCCACAACCAACTAGTCAAGAAATGTAGTAACGCAACAAAGATCGAGAGCCAACAATTATTGCAACATCTAAAAGTACTAAATTTTGTAAGCTTTCCATTTTTAAGATGCGTAGAATTTGATAAACAAGAATGAAATTATTCAGATTCCTCATAGGTTAAAGAAGAAATCATATCTACAATCCAGCTAATCACAAATCTCCAAAATATATATTTTAACCGCAAAGAATAAATAAACACACAAAAAATCCCCATAAAATAAAATGAACAAACAAAAGCACAAACAGAAGCCAACCTGAGTGCTTGAATGAGTGGACGTTATATAGATTGTTGGACTCCTTGCTGAACTTCACGCTAGCAGTTCATATATATCCTCATACATTCAAATCATATTCCGGAAAATCCGAAAGAGAAAGAGAATTAAGTAGGTCCAGATATTAAACCATTTGTGTCATAATACCTATAATGAGGACATCGAGAGCTTGCTAAAGTACTCAAGAACGAGATCATCTTTATGGAGACATGAAATTCAGCTGTATCAAATTCAAATGAACTAATCCACTGGTTCTATAAAAGGTCAAATTGCCCTGCCAAAGTAAAATGTAAGAAACTTTAGCTTTGAGGTAAAATATCACACTAAAATTGCAAAAGAAAATCATAATACTAAATATGGCATCAATCTTATAACCGTATAATTATGCAGACTATATTTGCTTTCAAACCATGTTTAGCACAATAAACCTCAAACTTCATAAATGTTTGAAAGGATGGACGTCTCCTAACTTCGATGCAGCATACTACTGCACAAAAATTAATGAAATAAACAAAGCATGGAAAGAAACAACAAATACTACACTTGAATTTCCAAAATTCGTCCATTCACAAAAAAATTGATAATGACACGGATCAAATCCGTAATCCAAAAATTCAGCAAATAAGGAACACTGAAAGAGTTTCAATATCTGAAAACAAAAATAAAAAATTAGAAGCGGAAAACGATTAGATCCGGAATAACGACCTGCATAGCTGTTGGTGAAGTCTGCGGTCCCCTTAAAGGAAGTTCCGAGGAGAACGCCAACAACGCGCTTCCTGGTGTCACGCGCCACCCTATTTTAGTGGTCGCGATGCTGAGCAGCACCAAAGGTCTAGGGCAGAGAAGAAAAGTGATCACACCATTACAAATATAACAAATACTGTCATTCAAAAAAATAGTTCGTGCACAAACACGAATCATAAAAAAAATGGATAAAATCATAATTTTTCAAAGCAAAATATATTCAGTCACCTCTCATCTGCAATTTTGCGGTTCGCTGAGCTTTGTTTCGAGAAAGTGAGAGTATTTAGGGAGACAGAATATAAACCTGCAATTTTGGGGGTTTTAGTAATTAAAGGTGTAGGTATAGACCATGGAGTTAAGAGTGGAATTGTATATTTGATATTACTAACGAAACTATATGTAATTAAAATAAAGTTACTAATAAAATATTTATTTAAATATTTCAAAAATAGTTAATAACGGAATTTTCCGTTACTAAATTTAATAATGGAAAATTCTGTTACTAATTTTATTTTTAATTTCTTTTAAAAAATTCATAACTATTTTGTTATTAATCAGTCAAAATTTAAAAACGAAAAATAATTATGTCACTGTTCTGTTATTAAATAATGTATTTTTTATAGTGGAATTGACTTTTGAATTAATATATTTGTAGAATATCATTGTAAATAAATAATGAGTGGATAAGTAGTGTCTCATTAGGAAAATCAAAATAGTTATATTTTTCGAAAAATTGATAATTTACATTTAAATTTAAAATATAATTCACTTTATTTTAAGGATTAATGGGTAAAAATGTCCACTTTCATGAAATATATATAAAACAATATTCACTTAAAAATAAATGATAAAAATTAATCATATTACATGAAAATTGAATGAAGTTCATCATGTGGTAATGTATTTCAAAGTATTTAAAGATGAAATACGTAAGAACATGGTCAATTTTCTCATGTTCTCATGTGTAAGTGGACATATTTTATATTTTATTTTGTAGAATGAGTATATTTTTATCTATTATTTTTTAACATGGATATATTTTGTTTTTTATTTTGTAAAATGTGTAAATTTTATCTTTTATTTAAGTGGATATTTTTATCATTTACTTATAAGAGTGAGTATTTTAGCTTTTAATTACCACATATTGTAATGGTATATAATTAGACAAATAAGTGATAGGTGAATAATCTTCTAGTTGCAAAGTCCAAACTAACTTTATTCTTAAAAAACAGTAGTTTAAATTGTAATTTGAAAATATACATTTAAAAACTATCATTAAATTCATACTATAATATTAAAAATCTAGTCTTGAAGTAACACCAAACAATTTCAAAAATAAAAGGCTCTAACCAATGAAGAATGTAAATAAATATTCTCCCAACAAAGTTTGCTTTGTAAATAAATATTCTCCCAACAAAGTTTGCTTCTACGAATAGATAGACATATAGTCAAAAAAATATAATGTTCTAAAAATTATTTATAGTATATTGATTTAATATTGCATTTCATAATGTTCATAATCCAAATTTGGGTATATTGTTCAATATTAATTTTGTCATTTTAGTATATTTACGAATTGTTATTCGATTCATTTGTTCTAATTATACATTTGTACTCGATAAACATAATTTAATTTAAAATAATAATTTAATAAAAACTTAAATTTAACTCAATATACACAATTCAACTAATAATAATAAGTCAACATAAATCTAACCTAATTTAAGTTGAATAAAATTACATTAACAATTAATTATGTGTTCTCCAATCTAAATAATTGTGTCCAGAGTTATTTGTCTATTTTATGAACCATAAACTCTCGATTGCAATCTCATTATTGTTATATCCTTAATATCAATCATGTTTTCTGCATATGATATGATAAAATGAACAAAAGGAAGTGATAGGTGAGTTTTTTTTATGTAGTTTATATAAGAAAAACCATTGATTTAAGAAATAAAATAATTAATTACTCATCATTTAATAAGATTTTTTAAAACAGTGCTATATTAATTAATTGTGTATTTATATATTTTTAATTAATGATTGTGAACTATCATTCTATTCATCTCTATTCATTATGTAAAATTGATAAGATCTATATATATCTGATATAAATAGTATAAGACACAACATATGTACTCATTAGCTTGTTACCACACGTACTACATTAATATTAATTATGAGTAGGCAAAATTATATTAATTCGATAATAAATGTGTCACGAACGCACTCTACTAAGAATAGTAAAGTCGGAAAAACCGTGACTAAGAGATGAAATATAGAAGCGGGGAAGGAAATGAGAACAACACGATATCAAATAACTGAATAATGCTTCAATAGAAGGAAATTCTCAACATGATAACTAGTACAAGGTAAGCAATACCTAAATACTTGAGTCAATGAACAAAATATCTCAATATACTGAATGTTGAGTAATTGAAAATACTAGACTAAGTGTTTGCAGCGGAATTAAGATTTATAATTAAAGTCTACATGTGAAGACATGCAAACCCCCAAGAGTTACTACATATGGAGTTCCGACAAAATCTTCGCTGAGCACTCCCCTATTCATCACAGCTCAACCTGCAAATTTATAAATACATGCAGGGCTGAGTACAAAAGTACTCAGTAGACACATGCTGAAATCATATTCATACATATATAATTGTCATGCCATTTCAAGTGAAACATATAGATTTTATTTTTAAAGAACCTATGTTCACTAAATCATTTTCGTGAAACCTAAAGTTCGAGCATGATCTAAGTTCTTTGAGTAATCTACCATATCTGTAACTTTTTCTTCTTCTTTGTTGTGTCGGGAAGGTGGTCACCTTCCACGAACACCTTGACCGACCAACACCTTCGTCGACTCACGGTCACTTTAACCGGCCAACTCCTCCGTCGACTCACGATTACTTTGTGTACACTAATCATAGTAGGATAGTTATCCCACTGGAACCCAAATTCGATTCTTTTAACTTAATTGAGCAAATAAGTGTCATACAAAACATAAACATTTTATGGAAAGACAACGCTTAACATAGTTTTAGTTTAAAATGATTTTTGAAAATAAATAACATAACTAGTACAATACACATATTTTAGATGTATAAGAAAAGCCTACCTAACTTGTCTCCTCTTCTAATAGAATTCGATGACTTCCCGTTTAGTATTTCATTCTCGTGTAACCTTTATCGAATTTATGAGGTGAGATACTCAAATCGAGTGTATAATTTATTTTGTTTATTTGGAATGAAATATTATTCTATTATTTCATGAATTATTATTTTCTCTTAGATAACTTGTATTCGAGTATTTATAAATTTCTATAATTATTCTCGTAGGATTTTAATGAATCTTTGATTTATTAAATCCTTAATATTTTCATTTGTTTTACCTTATTAATTTAATAGTGGATACTATATTATTCAAGATAATTTACTTAAAATATTTTAATCTCATACTAAAATATTAAATTAAATCTTATAAAATAATATTAATCCTAATTAATATTCTTTTAAGATTAAAAATAATACTAGTAAGTCCAAACATTAAACATAGCCCAAATCTAGGAGCAAGACGGCTGAAGAGTGTTGACTAGGGCTAGGATGGATATATTTGTTTAGTATGGGTCGGGTTTAGGGTTAAATCAAGTGGCCCGGATCTGAACTAATAATAATGGGCCAGTTTCAATTAAATCAGAATGGGCCTAGAAAATAAATTAATTTGGGCAAAAAGATTAGTAAATGGATTGGGTATAAATCTCAGATTGCACCGAACCAACTCCATCGTTTCATCCCCTTCTCATCATCATTTCAATCGCTTCAACCGGCGAGTTCGCCGGCGCCCCTCCAAGGTAAACCTAATCTTCTTTCTATTTCTCTATTTCTTGTAAATTTCAGTTTTATATATTATATTTATTTTCTGAGATTTCACAATCTCTTCTCACCCCCTAACTCTCGGTCTTATCTCTCTCTCTGAAACAGAAACAGCGACTCCCCGAAGCTTCGCCGTCGTCGTTCTCACAGGTAAAACTCTAGTCTTTGTATCTTATTTTATATATATATATATATATATATATTTATAAGTTCTATTTTATTTAGCTTATGAAACAGAAATTGCTCATATTCCTCTCTCAATTTCTCTCTCTAAATCTCTCTCTCTGTTGTTGTTTACTGCAGGAAGGCAGAGCCTCCTTAGCTCCAAGCTTCTCTCGGGGGAAGCTAACCGGCACTAAGTCGCCAGCAACTCTAGGTAAAAGATCTTATCTTTCTATATTTCAAGTTCTCAATTTATAGTTTCTAACATTTTCAGTTTCCAATTTCTAATACCTCTCCTATAATTTATCGATTTTATATGTATTGGAATAATTGAATAGCGACTTCTTGAATCTATAGTTTCAAAAATGAACTCACGTATACTTATCATCTTTTAATTTCTAAGTTGGACGAACAAGGACTTTTATTATCGATTAGATAATCGATCTTTCAGATTTATAACAATTTTTTTTTATTATTACTTAATATCTACCAATAAAAAAAGCTGTTATTACAAAATGTTAGTTGAATGATGACAATAATTAACCTGATATGTATGAATTTATATTTTATTTAATAATGAAGACAATAATAATTTAAAATAAATAGAAATTGACCTATTAATAGATGATGTAACATATAATATAGAATTAAGAAAATTAATTGTATACATATTAATATTAGTTTTATATATTTACATGGATACTTGCCAAATAAAAAAAGGAATGTAATTACCACAACTTAGAATAACAAACCTCATCATTGAGTTATCTATTTAGCGTAAATCAAATGAAAATAACAATTTACATTTTTTTGAAGCGCATGTTGACCTTTATTTTATTATATAATAATACATTTAATATATTTTTATTATTACAAATGCAATTAATTATGACATTAATTAATATCATTTGTTGTAAAGTTAATATTTATAACAAATTGTATTCTATGATAATATAATTAACATATCATTATTACAGATGAATCGAAAGTAAAATATAAATTTTATAATAATTCATAATCATTGATAAGTATAGTATTATATAGATATAGATAGGTAGATTTTAATGTATTTTAAATAAGGTAAATTGAAAACTTATAAGTAGACTTTAAATATATGTTAGACTAACATTTAAAATTGAATTGAAATTTAAAATTAGTCTTGAAGTGTAACGGTTTAGTATTAAATTATGTTCAATTTTATAATGATATTAAAGATTAATTGTTGTTTTATTATTATATGTATACAATATTAATTATTTTTATTAGTATATTATACTCTATATCCCAACTTTATTATTAAAATAAATAGTCTAAATATACAATTGAACATAGAACCAAATACACTCTTACAAAAATGAAAATCTAATACGAATATATTATAAGAATTAAACAAATATCAATTAGAAAAATTAATGATTATCAATACAATATATACGATGCAAGTAAAATTTCGCATAAAATTTAAAATAATGTATTATATATATGAAACATCAATTAAATAATTTTAAAATAAATCAAAAACATGAACTCTACACAAAATAAATAACATTGCCTCTAATATAGTTCTTTCCTGAGCAGAAGACGACGCCACGATTATCCCCCCTCTTCGCCGCCTTCTCCCGGCAAAACCGCCGCTGCCGTCGTGGCCTCTGCTCAACCCGCCGCCGCATAGTAATCCCCTTGCCCAATTGCGAAAAACCCTAAAAGCCCCCTTTTTTTTTTTCATCGGTTTCTTAGCACAAAAGCTTCAAATTCCCGACCAATTCTCCGGGAACTCGTCTCCTCCCTTCTTGAAGTTTCAACTCTCCCACTCTCTCGGGTTTCTACCTCGTGAAGCTACTCGGACGACTCATCGGTGAGTTGGTCGCCATTGCCCAAGTCCTAATCTGTTATTATGCTTTAAATACTAGGTTCTCGTGTTCTCAAATAAAACCTTCATGATCATTCTACACCTCAAAAATCAAAATTAAATAGACTGACGTTCCAATTCAAAGGTTTCAGATGTTGTTGAAGTAAACGATTAAATATCTACTCCCTTCCTCCGTTTTCCAAAAAATTGAACTATAGGAATACAACAGGTTTATTGCGAGGATTTCTCTGTGAAAAGCAATTGAGAATCTGACCAATGAGTGCAGGTAATGTCGCATTTCACCATCTCATTAGGGTTTATTTGAAATTCTGTAATTTCAGTTAGTTCTTTGTTAATTGTTAGTTTGAATTTTTATATGCCTCACATAATTATGAATCTGTTCTTAATCATCTTCCATTGTATGAAGTGGAATTAGCATAAGATAAGTGCATATGTTGATGGGATTTAGTTCTTGAATATGTTCATTTGGTGTTCATTACTCCTCTCTTATTTTCTTCTTTTTGTGTTTTATTTTTTCTTGTGGGTAGTTAAATTGAATTATTTTTGGTTGTAACGAATAACGAAAAAAACATACAACTTGCGTAGAGAAGTGTTGTGCTAGATCAATTAATTGTGGGATGTTAGTTGATTTATGACTAGATTATGTTGTTTTTCCATTAGCTTCATTGTTGGATATGGTAGTTTGGATGGTTAATAAAAATTTAGCCTTTTTCAATGATCTTTGTTGGTATAGGAGGAGCGTTTGGTGGGAATAGAGGAGCAAGTCCAGTGCCACCAGAAAAGGGTGTTTTCCCTTTGGATCATATGCACCTTTGTGACTTGGTATGATATATGATGTGTGTATAAGGTTTAATGAAACGTCTGCGGTTATTAGCTTTGCTCAGTTCTAAGGTGACTGATTGCTGCAGGAGAAGAAAGAATATATCACTTGTCTGAAGTCAGAGGGACATAAATCTGACAAATGCAGAAAGTTCTCCAAGAAGTACCTTGAGTGTCGTATGGAAAAGTAAGTGTATAATTTCTTGCACATTCATGTAAACATGTTTGTTTATCTATGTCTCATTTTCCTTACTTGTATGCTTGTTGGTCAATGTAATTAGTTGAAAGTCTAGTTTCTAAAAATTTACGGTCTTCCTTATTTTGGGTACACAAATATTTTGGGTACACAAAAGAAAAGGATTATGGAAATGCTTATAAACTGTTGACTTGTTATTGATGATTATAATATTACCAACTACCGAGTCCTTTCATACATTCACTATCTCGATTCTCAAAACTGAATTCTGAAACATTCTTTCTTGATTCCATCATCCTTGTTGTTTAGTTTTGATTATTTCTCGATTCTCTCGATATTACAGAAGTTGTTAGATTACAATGTACTTTTGCAGGAATTCGCTTGCAAGTCACACACATTTCATGTTAAATGGAAAAAGGAATATGAAGCCTTGTTCCTAATATTTTGTTAACATTTGATGGTTAGGGTTTCTTAGTTCATAATGATTCTCAAACTGCATTTCTCACGTTATTGCAATGGTTTCATCATCCTTCATTACCCTGATGGAGTAGGCTTGAGTTTAGAGATAATGAAGTGAATCATTGTTTCCCTGATGGAGTAGGCTTGAGTTTAGAGATAATGAAGTGAATCATTGTTTAGTTTTGGTCATCGTTCAATTATCTTGATGTTATGGATTTGTTTTTTTTTTTCTTTCAAAAGTTGATGTTATGGAAGTTAAATAAATGCAATATACTATTGCAGGAATTTGATGGCAAAGCAAGATATGTCGGAACTTGGATTCCGAAAAGTAGATGAGTTGCAAGATCCCTCCGATGTAGATCACAACGGCCAGATAAATAAGTAACGAGTGTGTTCTCAGAGTCGACGACTTCCATTCATCACTACGCATCAACCCTGGAGTAGACATATCAAGAAAATGTTAACAGTCATTATCGACAGGCGTCTTCCAGGCAATTGAGGCAGTCGCCTTAGGCCCCACTGCAATATTAAAGCTCTTTCAACCTATTTATTTGTCACATTGTTTTCAAGATTATTGTACAACTATTTTTTTCAGCTACTCTTAAAACATTAATTCCAATCTTAAGACTAAAGGTTCAATTTAAACTTTTCGCCTACATTACTCTCATCTCACTTTGTCCAAACATTTACTTTGGTTTTTCTCTTTTAGCACCCTTTAAACAATGGAAGCCTACTCATGGTTCAATTGACCAAAAGCTGAACTCGAATTTATTTGGTTAGGTTTAGACTGTATTATACTCTTTCCTTCCGTTCTATTAATTTAAATTCATTCATCTAATAAAGTAGACTCACATTCATTCAGTTAATAAACTAGACATGTAAAAAAATTTAGATAGTTATGGTGCTTGAAAAATCTCATCTTTTGTTGAACCCGATACTATATCGCAACTTTGGTTTCACTTTTTTGAATTTCATATGAATATTTATCAATTATCATATTAAGTGTAACTTAATAAAGCAATTTTTGGTATATTAATTTTCAGTAAAGGTTTAATTTAGCATGAATTAAGAAAAAGAAATGCAAGTAGAAAACGATGGATAATTAAGTGAAGGTTGACTGGTGCGCTGGCGGGAGCATATTACTATGACAGTATGACTTTTGTTGTTGTTCTTCTTCAACCATATTCAGCTACTCTACTCGTGTTTTTTTTTTCTACAATTTTCCTTTTCTTTCAATGCTTTCGTTTCGATTTCATATTTGAAAAGGACCCACCAACCCCCTTCTGCATTTCCATGGCATTCCACTGCTCCCTGCGATCCTCCATCTTCTGCAATCCGTAAGCTCTCTTTGATATGTATGTAGTATTAAGTCAAGACAAGATTGAGGAATGAAAATCGGTCGACTATGTCGAGTAAAGATTATGGTTTTCTATAAGAAGTTCTCTTTACAGTTGTAGTTGGCTAACAAGAATATAAATCTATACTCTTGATAGTAATTTGCACTCATGTTTCCCAGAAAATGCATCAAATCAGAAGATTGATTTTTTATGTCTTGGGTTCTTTTTTTCTTCCATCCGTTCTCTAGATATTCTATTGAGAAAGATGCTGTGGGTCAAGATTCGGAAGAGTTCTGAAACTATATTAGAAATGGATCCTTCAATTTCTTTAGGGAAGAGTTTTGAACCTATACTTACATTATATTATTGTATTCTTATGGAATAAGAGGTGCTTTCTGTGAGGACAGATTAAATTTCAAATTCTTAGGGAATTTGTAAAGGGTGGATATGTAATGTTGGTTTTATTTTATGGAGCTTATGAAGTGCTGGAACTTGTTTTTTTATACAACCATTGTTTTCTTATGGCAGAAAAGGTGCTTTTTGGGAGGAAAGAATAAATTTCATGTATAATGCACATTGTTCATTTAAGTTCAATGTGAAAGAGCATGAGAGGCATAGGCTAGTGAAAAATGCTCCTCCAATGCAGTTTCTCTTGTCGAAATGGATCCCTCCAGGAGCAGTATCTTCCGTGGCATCCACACATGGATCTAATTTTGAGGATGATTACTCTTTGTTCGAATCTCAAAGTAGCCAAGCCCAAGAGGACTTCAATCGTGTTGATTATCTTGTTTGGATATTACACGAATCTGCTAGGAGCTTTTCCCTTGCAATGCAGGCTCACAAGTTGGCTAGAACCGGGCCACCACTTGCAATGGCGTGGAACGGAGTGGATGTGCATGCCTGGCATAAACATATTGCTTATCAGGTGTGCTTTGTCGGTTGAAAAATCGTGCCATGGCTACTAATTGTTCTGGGAGAATTCTATGTATGACGTAGAATGTGCTTATTCGGAATCTTTAAGTAGTTGAAATCATGAAGTTTTATCCTTCTCCAGGCTGCAACTTATGCATTGCTGAAAGCAGCAATGGAAGTGGAACTGTTTCTTTCTCACAATCGCTCCAACAATTCTCCTGTGAATGAGATGTAAGTCGAGGGAGGAGTCCTTGGAATTACTGACTAGTGACTATATATCCCTTACTTTGTATGGATTAAGTTAGCATATGGTAACACACAAAATCAGAATGTTAATGAGGGATCAGTGCCTTTACTTTTTGAATTCAAGATTTTGCTGCATATTGCATTTTCCACTCATCGGTTCTTAAGGAATATAAACGAAGAATTCTTTCTTTGATGTTTGCCAGCCTCTCTCAAAGTATAGACTTACTCGAAGGCCGCATAGAGAGTCAGTTAAAAACAAGGGACCAAAAATTGGTAAGCTGGTTTCAGGTGGTGGAACTTCCACGCATTGCAGGATTATTTATGCCTTTGTTCAAGAAATGGTCAGCAGAATATGCTGGAAGGTTGAACAAAGTGTCCTTACAAACTGTTTTGTCATGAAATTACTTACAAGGAACCCAAAAGTCCAGAGAAATCTAATACACAAATTACTCAGTGGTATTGCAGGAACAATTATGGCCATCGCATGCTGTGTTGCTGTTGAAAAGCTAGGTTCTGGTCGAATTTCGTGTCCCTCGTTGTCAACTTCAATCGACCAATCATTATTAGAACTTATGACCATGGCAAGCAATCTAGCATCTCTTGAGAAACTGCACAGCTTAGCAACTGAGGCTGGATTCGAGGAGGATTTTCTGTCCCATTTTGGAAGTAGAGTTCTCCCAAGTAAGAATAGCGAAGATATTGAATTTTGGATTGGACTGGTTCATCGGAAACTTTCTGTTGCACTAGAAAGAGAGAGCGTTATCAATGGCTGCCCCAACCTTTCTGACAAGGTAATATACTTATTCTGTTTCTAGCCTTTTGAAATTAAATGACATTTTTTCTCAAGTGCAGCATTACTATGTTCATCTTTCAAATTATAGAAAATTGTGCTCCAACTCTATATCCATAATTTGTTGTATATTAATAACTTATGGTGTTTTTTTTAGGTTCAAGCAGAAACTTTGGCTACTCTGGCATTATTTTCGTATCTAGGAAGAGAATCTCGGTTATTCTTGTTGAGGCACGGCATAAAGGACACTGATGAACATATTAAAGATTTCATAAGGTATTCTATAGTTCATCTGTATTTACTGGTCCTCGACAACTAGATTGAAGTACAGGGGTTTTTTGCTTTTGCAGTTACTTAGAATGCAGTATTCTCTCGATATATCCCGAATTCTCTATGTTATCAGTTTATCAGCTCTTAATGGAGGTGAGTTCTTCAAGCAAAACACTTACCGCATGGCATCATTACTTTAAATCTGGGTCTGAGATATGCTTTTCAACAGGTGATTATTGATGAGATTAGGTGGCTCGACTTATTTGCTGCATACAACTGCCAGGTTTTTCAAGACCGGAAGAGATCTAAGAGCCACCCGATTCAGGCAGAAAAGGAAATTATCTTATATACTGTTTTTACCATATGCTATGATGTAATATCTGGATTTGCTCACTACACCAGTTCGACACAGCAGACTTTAGATCCTCGTTTGTTAAAATTTTTGCTTCAGAGGTGATCATCATTCCACTATAATGGTTTTTTTCAGTGTCGGTCGTTATTATTGAGGCTCATGGTTGATTTCTATCCTTAGCCAGGGCCTACTAACAGCATGTCTCGAGGACTACTGGGCAGCCTATGATAAAACCGGGTAAGTTGGGTCCACACAGGATATCTTGTGGCCTACCTTAGAGTAGCATAACGTGCCAATAACAATGTGCAGGAGATTTAGTTAATAATGTTTGTTGTGCTGCCTTTCTTGAACAGTGACCTGCTAAAAATAGGGGAAAGAAATGGATCCGACTCTGCATCATCGGTCTTTTTTAAGAACACAAAGAATTCGTCTTTGATAATGGATGCATTGCAGCCGGACAGAGAGAAACATAAACAAGCATCTCTACAGAAACAGGTATGGATTATGATTAATTGATACAATAGTAATATTTATTTGTTGATTGTAATAGAGGAAGAAAAAATACCAACTCTACTATCGAGGTGCTATCGACCCTGCTTTTATGGGTCCGGTGAAAATTGTGGCCAAAGAACTTTTCTGAAGGCGAAATAAGAAAAGACATTTCTTGTCCTTGTTCAATTATAAGAATGCTCAATAATGGCAGGCCTCGAGTAATAAAACTAAAACGTTGGTGGACTGCGGACATACTGCTACATCGAAGCCTGTTCAACGAAATTTTCTCAGGAAATCCGTGATGAAGCTTGTAACAGCAAGTGTTGTGAGTCCAACCGTCCATCCACATATATCTGCTTGCATTCAGCTTTTATTGGTTTGGTAATTTGGAATCTTGGATGTTTTTATATTAGGATGTGTGGATTGGAACTCAACTGCTGTTGGTAGACATATCGGAGGCTCTGAGATTTGCAGTGAAGAAACTATGTGGGCGTAAGGCGACAAAGAGGGAGAGACAGAAGATGCAAAGGACTCTTTCTGACCTTGCCACTCTTATCCCTGTAACAATACTAATGCTACTTCCTGTAAGAGGGCATCTCTATCTATATCTCTCTCTAAGATAGGAGGGCCTAACCTACTAATCAATCTACCTTCTCTTATCAGGTGTCTGCAGTTGGCCATGCAGCCATGTTTGCTGCAATCAAGAGATACGTTCCGTGCTTGGTAAATCATTCGATAAATCATTGGTACTCGTATTAAAACGCATCCCATCGTCATTCTCTTTGGTGCTTACATAGCCTTTTCTTGGGTTAGATTCCTTCTCCCTACTCGGATGAGCGGCTGGACTTAGTGAAGCAACTGAAGAGGACGAAGATGGAACTCCAGCGCGTGAATAAGGAAGAGAGCAACTCTAAAGATTGATTGATTGAGAGGTTATTTGAGGACTGGAAAACTTTGAGAAAGTTAGCATTTGGTGTATATAGGCAATGAGGGATTTGAGCCACAGAAACTGCAGTAACCTAGTTTTGTTTGTTGAGCTCCTCCTACCTCTACCACTACCTCTTGTTTTCAATGTGTATTGAAATTCCATGTTGTAGCATTTTTATTACATTCTTCTAACTTTCTTCCGTGTTCACCTACCCTATCTTTCTTATATCTACTGATACAGAGGAGAAATAATCAAGGATGACAATCAAGCTACCTTCTCATTCACTATTGGGAGAGACAACTCATTTTTGGTTAGAAGACTAGACTAGTAAAATAAATTAAAAAATGAATAGAAAATTTGTATTGTACTTCTTAAAAAATGAAGCTAGGTTGTTTATGTACTCTTACTCCTGACAGCACAACCTCTACGGTAACAACTTTAAGTCATGATAATAAAATTAGAATAATGATGAATAATATCAACAGTTTGATCGAATTCATGAACACTAAAAGAAAAGGATTAATTTGGTGTACATCTCATCCGTAAACTACACACTAAAAGAAAAGGATTAATTTGGTGTACATCTCATCTGTAAACTATCCCTAAATAGAGGTGTTTAAAGGAATCGAAACTGCCAGAATCAAACCGTAATCGGCGGTTTTAGGAACCCTAACCGTACTCGGTGGTTCTTTTTTGAACCGTAACCGTATAGAGGATTGTTCAGTTATAGTTTCAAAAATTCGGAACCATGAACCGTTGGTTCGGAACCTTAGCCGTCCATTTGGAACCGTATCTTAAATTTTATTATTTAATTCAATTTATTTCTTATATTATAAAGAATACTTATTATAATTAATTTTTCTATAATTCATAATAACACATTAAAACTTATGAATATACTAATAATTGAATAAAATAAAATTTAAATGGATGAGAACTTAATTAAATCCTAATATTATTAATCAAAATAATTAATTTTTTTATTAGTGTTTATATTATATTTTTATATTTATGTAGATTAAAATTTTATTTTATTTCATTTCATAATGTATTCATGTTTAATTGTTATTCAATTACTGTATTTATGAGATAATTAAAAGCGGGTACTCGTACACATATCCACGAACTAAATGGATATTAAATTCTACCCACGAAGGTACCCGTGGATATTAAAATTACTCAAATCCACTACCCGTCTGGTAACCCACGAACCCACCACCCGTTGGATACCCATCAACTCACCACTCATGGGTATCCATCACCCGCAAAATATATAATTTCAATATTTAAGATATATTAGATATAATTTTTGATGAGAACCTATATAATTTTTATAAAAAAAAATAGATAAATATAATTAATATTAGGTGGATATGCAGATCTTTTATAGATATTTTACGAGTATTTCGTGGATATATGAGTTTCGCGGTATGGATAGTTAATATCCATACCCATATACTCAGGAACTAAATGGATACTAAATTTCACCCACAAACTTACTCGTAGATGTCAAATGTTTCTCAACCTTACACCTATAGGGTCGGGTACCCACAGGTAAATTATCATTCCTAGATGTGGGAAAAAAATAGGAAAGGTGCGAGAAAAAAAGGAAAGTAGGTGTCAGTCGTGAACGCCTATTTTTAAGAATTGAATTAAATGTGAGCTGACCAGAATTTTAATACTACAATATATAATGTGGGTTTTAGAGTTGCCGTGAGTGTTGTATTTTTATTTTCGAAAGAGGGAGATAGACAACAACTTCATGTGGGAGAAAAGAAAGAAAGAGGGAAATGTTGTATTTTTATTTTTGAAATAGAGAGAGCAACTTCGAACAAGCAAGGGATTGTTCAATTTAATTTTATATTTAATTTTGTTTGAACTAAATTTCAATATTAATAAATAAAAAAACAAATATATTGTAATAGATATTTAAACGGCGGCGTACGGATCGGCGGACGGCATAGCAACATCGACCTAACAATAAGGACCAAAATGTTAGTTTTTTAAAAACGGTAATTTCCTTTTAAAAAAAAAGCGTGTTGTATTTTTATATTTATTAGATTTATAAAGCATGTTATATTTTTTTGTTCTTTATTAATTTTTAGACTTGGAGATGAGAAAATTTGATAATAATTTTTAGACTAGGAGATGAGAAAATGTGAATTGATAGGACAATTAGATAGATGCATGCAGGGGCGGATCTACCCTAAGCTTGCACCGGGCTTCAGTCCAGTGCAAGTGCAAAATTTTTAGCGTTATATATGTATATTTTTAAGGTCCAATATAATATTAGCCCACCCCAAAATTTTTATGCATGTATAAAATATAGTGCTAAGAAAAATTTTATTTTTCAGCACACCCCAAATGCAAATCCTGGATCCGCCCCTGGATGCATGTTTCAATTATTATTGTATTTCATTATGTATCCCTACCTAATTCCTATTAAGTAAATCTTAATTAGTGGTTACATCAAAATTAAATTAGTATTAAATGAAAATAAATTAAATAAATATATGAATTTAATTTATCATTTAAAAATAAAATTAGAAATATAAAAAGAAATAAAAACCTGGTAGGGTAAAAAAAATCCAACCGCATTTATGTAAACCCGACTGGCTGAGTTTTGATTATTGCAGTCGGGTATTTTTTACACGGCCAGGTTTTAATTTCTAATTTTATTTTTAAATAATACATTATAGTATTTATTTAATTTAATTAATGAATACATGATTTTTGGAATATTCATAAAAATTGAAATTTGATTATCTATGATTAAGACATATTTTAAGATTTTTGGAATTTTAGATACGTTAATATCATAAAATAATGGTTACATTAAAATTAAATTTGTATTAAATCAAAATAAATTAAATAAATATATTATCTCAAGCTGAACTGAATATGTGAAAATTGAAGTGGATCATTTGTAACCGCTGATGCAATCATCGTCTTCCCAATAACCATTGTATTTTACGTTTATATACTTTCACGCGTCCATCTAAACAGTAATATATATATATATATATTTATAATCAGAAAGTCATCAAAATATCAATTTACCAAAACCCGGTCATGTCACATCCTTCATGTATAAATCACGATCGAGTTTTGATATTTGTTTAGATTTTGTCGGAAGAGTTTTTGAGCATGTACTCTACGTTTTATTATCATTCTAAATCAATCAATAAAATTTCATCGTCAAAGTTCATATAAATATATAGATTCAGACGTTTGAAAGTAAACACGTCATATTTGCTTAAATAGCGACATATTTTTTAGAAAAAATACAAGTTTTCACGATAAGGTTTTAGCTCGTTAACCTCATAACACATTATTCTTGAAAACTACGGGTTTATATTTCCGCAATACCCCTTTTGCTTGCCCGAACAAGCACTTCGTGTGGATCTCTTCTTCTCTCTTTCTCTTTCTCTCTCTATCTCTCTTGTTTTTTTTTTCAAGTGAAATATGTTATAAAATCAAAGTTTATATATAATAAGTATGTGGGGTGTTGAGTGCAAATATGGTGTCTCGATTGTAAATATTATTGTATTGAAAATTTATGTTTCAATTGTCGTCTTGATTATCGATTTTTTTTCAAATAAATTATGAATGTAATATATTATTTTTAAAATAATTTCTCAATCACATGTAATATTATTGTATTTAGCTATATTAATTCTAAAAAAAATGTCTTAATTGTCGTCTCTTCCTATTTGTAAAAAAAGAAAAAGAAAGGGGAGTGAGTTGTCTAATATCGTTTCTCCTCCATTAGTTTATACCTCAAGGGGGCTTTACCTGAAATGAAAGAACAAAAATGGTGTTTGGTATGTTTTCATCGTGTTTTTAGTCGTATTTTCGAGTCTCGTTTCATGCTTTTAGTTCATGTTATTTGGTATTTTGATTCGTTTTTGATTTTTGTAATTGCTTGTAGGTTGTTTGGTGTGGAAATTGACATGAAATGGAGTTGTAACAATGAAGTTTGGATAGCATAAGATTAAAGTTCATCTTGATAGGAGTCCGTTGCCACAAACGGATTCAAAATCGGAGTTTAAACAAGGGAGAACGGGCCGAAATAAAATCGCTACGCGCAGAGGACCGCGGCCAGCCGCTGGACCCCAACGCCGGCTAGATGTGTCCCTTTGCCAAGTCAGAACCTCGACCCCAACGGTCGTTGGGCGTAATTTTTGTTGCGTTTTAGGTTATTTAAACCTCGTTTTTGAACGTATTTCATCATTCTTTTACCCCCTGTTGCATATTTTCTCTCCTTAAGAACCCTAGAATATTATTTTGAGTTGATTCCATTATAATTTCGCCTTGGGACGAAGTATTGAGGGCGAGTTTGATGCTCAATCCAAGACTTTATCTAGTAAGCATGTTTTAATTGTTACTATTGTTCTATGGATTGATTGTCTTGCTCTACCTAGGGTTTTAGAATTTCTTGATTGATTATTGAATGTTCTTAGTTCTTGCTCCATGGTTTAACTTGTGCTTATTTAATTGAGACGATTGGCCACTGTTTTTTATTATTTGTTTGTTAGTTGAGATCGATAGATAATTCCAACATAGAACTTGGTTAAATCATAAATTCGTTATTGATTTGTGAGTTTCCTATTATGTGATTCGAATACGTAAGTTAAAATTGCGGCTTAATTATTGAATACGAAAGTTAGTAATTAAACAAGTCCAGGAAATCATTTATTAATTACGAATCATTGTTCTTAATTGAGTAATTATTCTTAGGGTAATCTAATACGTGAGTCGTGGTTACTGTCTAATTAAGAATACATAAGTAATTAATTAGACTAACTATTAAGAAGTCCTTAATGAACGAACAATAAAATGAATTTATGAGCATGATTTCTTGAAAATTTAATTTTGAACTTGTAGGGTTCTTAATTAATTTGGTGGTCGTATATTTAATTCTTTGAGATTAAATAATCAGAGCGTGTTTCAAAATCGATTTCTCGGTGAGTAAGAAATGCGTTATGCTAAAATTTTGAATGTTTTGGGCCTTTGGTTGAAGGCTTTTTAGGCCCATAATGGAAAAAATGCTTAAAAGCTTTGGGCCATTTACTTTACTTATGGATTTGGCCCATATATCTTGCCATGGGCCTAATTATATTGCAACCCACGTTGCATGCATGGCCTTTGCTCTCCCATGAGCATTAACTTGGTTTAATGGCTATTATGCCTAGCATTATATTGGTGCAACTCAAGAGTTGCCATGGCAGACGGTTGGTAATGCTTTGCATTTATGAAATGGCTCTTGGACATTCCCCCATATGGCTATAAAAGGAGGAGTTGAGAGCTCATTTCATCACACCAAATCTTGAGCTCTCTCTCCTCTCCATTCTTGCTCTCTCAGAGCAATTTTCTAGCATCACTTTCATTCTAGATTTTAGGAATTCATTAGTTTGCTCGGTTCTTTCCTCGTTAAGTTCGCCGATGCCTTTAGCGTTTGTGGTGCTCCTACTCTAAAGGACGAAGTCGTTTTATCTTTGGGGACGATACGCCGGACCGTGAGCACTAATCAGGGCATATCTCGTATTGCGGAAAGAGGGCTCTCGACTCGACTTATTGGTTTTATTTGTAATTTTTAAAGCATTCTAATCTCCGGTTCTCGATTTGTTAATAAAATTTTTATTTTATTATTACAATCGCAAGACGAGATACTGACTTTGCTTTGGACATGTCGACTTCCTCGAATATCGCCGCCGCTTCCTCGACTGCCATCGCCACCGCTGCCGCCACCGCCGCCGCCACGTCTGCCGCCTCCGCTTCTGCCACCAACCTTATTGGTGGCTCCGTTGCTGCTTATACATCTACTGGGACTAACGTGTCTGTGATGGCTCCTCTTTCGAGGGCTCTGCCTCATAGGGAGAAACCCGAGAAGTTTACGGGTGTTGACTTTAAGAGGTGGCATCAAAAGATGTTTTATTTAACAACATTGGGTTTTGACAACTTCTTGAGTGAGGATGCTCCGGTTGTACCGGCGGATGCGGATTTCAATGTTCGTGCTGCCTCTTATGTCTGGCATCAAGGTGACTTCCTAGCGAAGAACTACGTGTTAAACGAGTTAGAGGATACTCTATACTTTGTTTATGCCGGTGTGAAAATGGCGAAAGAGTTGTGGGATGCTCTAGAGAAAAAGTACCATGTCAAGGATGAGGGAACTAAGAAGTTTCTTGTAGCCAATTTTTTGGACTTCAAGATGATCAATTCTCGATCCGTGATGGAGCAAGTGCAAGAGTTACAAACTCTTTTGCACGACAGGCAAGCGGAGAAAATGACTTTACCGACTTCGTTCGTTGTTGCTGCCATGATCGAGAAGCTTCCACCGAGTTTGAAGGACTTGAAGAGCTATCTTACTCACAAAAAAGTGAGATGGAGATTGAAGATCTTATTGTTAAACTTCAAATCGAAGAAGACAGTAAGAGGTGTGATCCAAGGTTTAAGCTTGGAGATGAGGCGAAAGCCAATTTAATGGAGTGTAGTGAGAACTCCAAGAAGCGTGGCCGCCCTAATGCTAAAGGCAAGGGCAAAGTTGTTGCTCGAAAATTTGAAGGTACATGCTTCAATTGCGACAAGTCGAGCCACATGGCAAAGGACTGCACCAGTCCGAAGAAAAAGAAGAAACAAGTTAAGTGGTATGCTCACGCTGTCGAGAAAGACAAGTGGGACGAGGATGACCTGACTGCCGTGGTTTCTGAAGTTAACCACGTCGATAATCCGTATGCATGGTTTATCGACACGGGGGCTATTGTTCATGTGTGCTATGATCGAACTATGTTTTCGACATATCGAGTTGTTGAGCGGAAGAAGCTTCACATGGGCAATCATGACTCGTCTGATATTATCGGAGTTGGTGATTGCGTGCTCAAGCTGACGTCTGGTCAAGAGCTTAGGTTGAAGGATGTGTTGCATGTCCCAGAAATCCGAAAGAATTTAGTGTTGGGTTCTATTCTTGTCAGCAAAGGATTTAGGCTTGTGTTTGAATCTGACAAGTTTGTTTTGTCTAAGTTTGGTACTTTTCTTGGAAAGTGTTTTCTTTCCAATTGATTGTTTAAACTCAATGTAATGGTTGTGTGCCGTGTGTTTAGTAGGTTTTTGGTTATATTTTAGTGTGTCGTTTTGTCGTGTTTTATATGTTTGTCTTTTGGTTTCGTGTCGTTTTATTGTTCGTTTTATGCCGGTTTGTTTGTTTTATGATTTGGATGTATGAGGTGGAAATGAGATGGAAATAGAGCTAGAAGTGATGCTTTATTCATCCCGTTGACGAAGCCGAGTGGAGCAGAAAGGACCGAGACGAGGACGAGAAGAGAAGCCAAAACAACAAGGCTCGTGTGAGGACCAGCGCTCGCTGGGGTGCCGCTGCAGAGCTTTTCAGAGGGCAGGGCCCAGCGACTGTTGGGAACCCAGCGGCCGCTGGCCCTGCAGGACAAACGCAGTCAGAACACAAAGCTAGCGACCGTTGGCTTCCCAGCGGCCGCTGGCTGACAGTTCCATACTTGATTTAAACTCGTTTTTGGCGTTACTCAGGGGGAGATTAGATAGGACTCGAACTAGAACTCTCAAAACACATCTTTTACTTGCTTTAGTAGATAGGTATTGGTACTTAAAGTGATTTGGAACTCTTTCTCACTTATTTTGTGAAGATTCTTAGTAAGCTTGTTATCTTTTATCTTCCTATGGATTCTTCTTTACTTATGGTTGGCTAGATCTTCCCTAGGGTTTGATTATCCTAATCTTTCACTTTATGTCTTGATTCAATCTTTGAAATGGTTGTTTGATTGGTGCTTAACGAGTTTTGTATGCTTGATCATCATATATAACTCTAAGATATGGAATAGATTGAAATGAATTATTCTATGTCTCATTTGTAATCAAACAACCAAACCTTATAATTGGAAACATAAAAAAGAAATGGAGTTTTGAATTTGATATTCTCAAAGTGTGATTTGGATACGTGAGTGAAAATCACCGATTAGTTTTAAAGAATACGTAAGTGATTGGCTAATCAACTTTGGAGAATTCTATTAAAAACTCAAGATGATTGATCAAGTATAAAGTGTAGATTGTGGATGATCTCTACCCTAGTCTTAATTTATTTGAGTACCTTGTTTATTTCTTTTCATTAGTTAGATTAATATCACATCTTCATTCTGATTTAGAGTGTTCTAGGATTTATTTATTTGATTAAAGCACTATAATCATTGTCCTGCATAGTCTTCCACGAGATTCGACATTCGGGTCGACTCTTTGCATATTACAACTTCTTAGTATACGTTTTTAGTCGAACAAAATTTGGCGCCGTTGCCGGGGAAGGCTATATGCATTTTGATTTTCAGTGCTTGTTTGTTTTTGTTTTCTTCTTTCTTGTTTTCGTATTGTGATTGTTCAGTTTAGTGATTATTGTGTTTATATTTTCGTTCTTGTTTTTGTTAGGAGTTTTCAACCGCAAGTTGCGTTTGACTTCCCTTTTCGTGGTGTTAGGTAGTGCATGCACGGATGCCGAAGTCAGAATAAGAGATTGGCACCCGTTTTAGACAACGTACATCAAAGGAGAGAGTTGCAAACGGTCAATCTAGAAGAGGAAGTTGAAAACGGCTATACTTTGGAGTTAAGGTATCGATCAGATCATTCAGAGAGTACACCTCCACGAGACTCAGATACAGATTGGAGTGAGTCGAGTTCTCACACAGTCAAGGCGGCCCGTCAGATGAGGGAACTTGTTAGGCCGGTGATAAGAGCTGCGGCATCACCCATTGTGTTGGGACAAACATCTCGGAACTACGAGCTCAAGAGTATCCACTTCAACCAGCTTCCCTCCTTCTATGGTATGCCGGCGGAGGATGCATTGAACTTCATCCGGGAGTTCTATGCCATAGTCCAGACCTTTCCACTTGGAGGTTTGACTGAGGATCAACTGAAGATGCAGTATTTTCCGTACACTCTCAAGGATCGAGCTAAGACATAGTTTATGTCCTTAGCTCCCAATTCACTTCAAAATTGGAATCAGGTGTCTGAGAGATTCATGTCGAAGTGGTACCCGAACCAAAAGACGCAAGAGGTTAGGTCACAGCTGGTGACCTTTACACAGTTGGATGGAGAGCCTTTTCACGAGGCATGGGAAAGATTCAAGTGTCTTCAAATGCAATGTCCTCATCACAACCTATCTTCGGAGCTGCTCAACCAGTTCTTTTACGAGAGTCTTCACCAAAACTTCCAGTATATGGTTGATAATGTGGCTGGAGGAGACATCGGGAGCAAGACAGCGGAAGAGCTCACCGAGATATTCGAGACAATAGCGGATAACTCACATCAAATGAGCTCCAGAGGTCCGAAAAAGAAGGTTAATGAAGCATCTTCAAGTAACGATATGGTGAGGCAGTTGGCAGAGCTGACAAGACAAGTGCATGCCATCTGAATTGCGGATGAGCAACCTAGGAAGGCTCATGTGGATGAAACATGTGGAATATGTGGAGAATTTGGACATGGTGCAAATCTGTGCACACGTGGAGTGGAGTCTGGGATGGCGTATGAGGAGCAAGTGAATGCTCTTCAAGGATTTCAACCACGACCAAAGTTTGATCCGTACTCGAATTCATACAATCCGGGGTATCGTTACCATTCAAATTTCTCGTGGAGGCAACAAGCTCCATAAGGGCAGCAAATGCCGGCTCAGGAAAACTTCCAACAATTTTTGCCACCACCACATCAACCACCTCTAGGATTTCCTAAAGTTTCAGTTGAAGAGACTCTTAACAAGGTTATTGAGTCACATAACAAAAGGTTTGAAACGGTTGAAGCTTCAATAAGGAGAATTGAAACGCAAGTTGGGCAGTTGGCCGAGACGTTGGGAGAGTTAGTGCAAAGCAGTAGGAATGATAAGCTTCCTAGCCAGGGGAAGTAATTGCAAAGGATTGAAAGGTGTCGAGCTCACAACATAAAACGAGCGCTATGTGGGAGGCAACCCACACTTTTATCTAGTTATTTTTGTTCTTGTTTTTGTTTTTGTTTGGTGTTAGTTAGAGTCTTAATCGTGTTTGTGATGATGTAGGAAGGATCCAAGAGGAAGAAAGTCGAAGAGGAAGGGGAAAAGGTGCAAGAAAGGGGGCAGAACGTATAGCCAGCGACCGCTGGGAACCCAGCGGCCACTGGCCATACACAACAAAAGACAACAGACTACAAGGGTCAGAGACCGCTGGGAACCCAGCGGCCGCTGGCCCATTCGCGCGGAAGATTACAGAATGTCATAGCCAGCGACCGCTGGCAACTCTCTTTCCACGCGATTTATTCACTTTCCCTCCCTTTTTCCTTCATTCCAATCTTCTTACTTCTTCTTCTTTTCTCCCCAAACCAAACCCTAGCCTCCTAAATCCTCAAATCCCTCCTTCCACTCTACAAATCTAAACCAAATTCTTCAAATTTCTTCTACTCATCATTTCTCCTTCCTTTTCATCCATAAATTCCTCCATTTCATCCACCACATTCTCAAATCCAAAATTTTTAATTTTAGTAATTTCTTTACTCTTTTTACTTTCTTCTTACTAATTGTGTTTCTTCTCCATGTCTAGGAACATCCGGCATCGTGTGGAAGAGCCCGAGGAAGAAGAAGAGCAAAACAAAGCCCCAAGGGAGAATCTCCAACTCACCCGATTCCGTTCATCCCTATTTCCAATTTATGAACCCGTGGAAGGTCAAATTTTCCTACAATTACTTACTTTGCCGTTTAACCATGGGTATCAATTTTATTGGGATTTGTTGAATATGGTGCATGTTAATTCTCAATTGCACAAATATTTGAAAACATTAGGCCTATTAAAGCTTTCGGATAGTGGTAACTTAGATGGTTATAGAGAATTGTCCTATGAATTATTTTCTACATTTGAATTTGGTGATGGACATAATTCTTTCCACTGTAGGCTTTTAGGGAATAATGTTACTGTGACTAGAACTATTATGTGCTCTGTTTTTGGATTCTCCTCGTCTAGAGGAGCAGCTACCCGAACCCCAAAAGGGTTTAATTCGGTAGCTGCTTGGTACGACCTCATCGGGCTCTATAATTGGAACCCGAGTGGCACCCCTAGTGGATTTATTAGGGATGACGCCCTTTCCCTCTTGCATAAGTTTATTGCTTTCAATATATCGGGAAAGGCGGAAGCCAATAAGGTCAGTACCAATGCGTGCTTTCTCCTATCTGCCGCTGTTAAAGGGCAGAAGATATGTATTTCTTCCTTCGTCTGGGCTCAGCTCGAAGGAATTAAATATAAGAAAAAGACTTATCCTGCTTTGGCGTATATTGCTTTTCGTCTTGCTCGTCACTTCAATTTTCAGGTGCCACACTATTATAGATGGATACAAAGCCTTAACTTGGATGCCACTTTTCTCAAGCATGCCGACCTTCTTGACTCTTCCGAGACTTCCTTCGTTCCCTATGAACGAAGAGAATGTGTAAGACGCTTCCGTGAGCGTGAGGCAGCTCTTGAGCGTGCTTACGAGGGAGAGCAACAAGGCGGATATCTTGGAGGATATCAAGGCGCCTATGACCAAGGCGGTTTTGCTAGTGGCTCCGGGAGTGGTTTTGGCGGTGATTACTTCACCCGGGATGATTTTAGATCCTTCAAAACTGACTTGTTTGGAAGGTTAGACACTCAGACGTCAGTTCTTCACTCCATGGATTCCCGTCTCGAGTCTTTAGATACACGTGTCTCCTCTCTGGAGACACAGTGGGCTAGCTGGATCGGAATCCATCCCCATCCTCCACCTGCATCCGAGTATCAGGATCCTCAAGATCCTCCGGCATTTTAGTTCTTTCTTTTGACTTCTTTTTCTTTTATGTTTTATTTTTCTTTTTCTTTATTTGTTCTATTTTATGTTTTGGTGTTATGTCTTTGTTTGCAGGTACAATTTTAGGAGCATTTCGTTTTTGGACTTGTTGCCGGCTTTTCATATTGTCAGGGAATTTTCCGTATTCCTTCTATTTAATTTCTTACTACGAGGACGTAGTAGGACTTAAGTGTGTGTGTGTGTGTGTGGGGGGGGGGGGGTTGGTTATTTTCTTGCATGAGTTGCATGTTTTTATTGTTTTTAGTTCATGATGTTTGTTTGTTTGTGTTTGTGTTTGTGTTTGTTTATTATTCCCTACATTTGATCATTTATTGTCTACTTGCTTATGCAATAGCTTAGTGTTGATATATATTGATGGTTGATATGTGAACTCCGTATGTGGTATGTATAGGTTTAATTATTGAATCACTTCCCAATGGCATGTTTCGGGTTCAGTTAGATAATGAGGATCTGATTCTAGGTTATGTTTCGGGAAAGATCCGGCGTAGTTTTATACGGATACTACCTGGATATAAAGTCAAAACTGAAGTAAGTCGCTATGATTCAACCAGATGACGTATAATTTATGACTCTGAAACAAGGATTCAAAAGATTAGGTTATTTTTATTCAATACGATTCGAGACTCAAATTAGGTTATTCAAAGGATTTCAAGAAACTTATTTTCTACCAAGAAGTAGATTCAACCCTCTTGCTGTTCTCAAATAAGTTGTTGGAGGCATGTCTTGTTTCTGGCTTCTCCTTCAGATAAGTGAACTTTCCGAACTCTTTAAAAGAAAGCTTAGAGTGGGGAAGTTGGCGTATGATTTATCAATATTTTCTTGTCCGGGATTCTTTCTCGTTTGCTTGCTTAAAACCTAAAGATAGCCAAAACTAAGGTAGTTTACTACTTTAAAGTGAAAGGAATTTCACACGATTATCATTTTTTATTTTCAAAAAAATTATGAAATTAATATAATATTTTTAGCATAATTTCTCAATTAAATGTACTTTAATTGTATTTAATTATATTCATTTCAATTGCTATATTAATTCTAAATAAAATAAGAAAATATATAATTAATACTAAAATCCAAAAAAAACAACATAATAATTACCAATCATTGACATTATTTTACAAAAAACAAGACAAGTTAATCTTTAACTAAAGGTAGTTTATGTAGTTTACAATAAAATTGAGCACTTTTGATATGTTTTTTTTATAAAATGGGTATTTTTCATTTTTATATTAAAAAAGGGGTACTTATCATATATGACGCAAAAATTAATTATGTGATATGAAATTAAATGATGATATGCATTGGTATGTAATTAAAAATTTTAAATATATTATTATTAATTTTTTGGACGGTTCAAAACCGTAACCGGAACCATCCTAAACGGTTCGGTTCCAAACCGTGAACCGCCACAACAACGGTTCAGTTTTGATTCCAAATTCTTGAAACACCTCTATCCCTAAATCATGGCTTTTCAATAGAGTTATGATTTAAGATTCTATTAGGGGTGGGCATCGATTGGTTTGACCAACCGATCAAATTTTTTTAAACCGAACCGAACATGAAAATATAAATCGAACTGAAAATTGACTGACAAAAATTGATCGGTTTTGGTTCGGTTTTGAACCGAAACCATTATTATTATTATTTTTTATTTTTTAAATTATAAATAATATATAGGATCCATCAATATAAAATTATATTTTTAAGTTTTTATTTTATATATCTAAAATATATTATACAATTATATAAAATTTTACCAAAATATAAATATAATTATTTAATATTTATACTAATTATATATATTTAATAATTATATTACTATATTTCGATCGGTTCAGTTACCGACCAAATCAAGACATAGAAACTGCAAATCGAACCGAAACCAATTGGTTCTAAAATATAAAAATCGAACTGCAAACCGAATCAAATAAAATTGTACCAAAACCGACCAAAACCTATCGATTTGGTCGATTTTCTTAATTTGGATCGATTTTTGTACATCCCTAAATTCTATATACCTCAAATTTCAATTATTTTTTGAATTAGAGGGCTAAATATTGAATTTTGATTTTTCATTAAAATTTGTTAACAACAACTCATTTTTAAAAACTCGTTAGAGCAACCACAGTGGGGTGGGTTGCAGGAGACTCGGGCAGGGGGGCAGCTGGGAAGGAGAAACCCCTGCTGCGGGGTTGTGTTGCGGGAACCGGGTTTTTATCCGAGCGACAGGCGCTGGGCGAGGGCAATCGTCCCGGTTTCACCGCTGCGGGGCACGGTTTCCCGCTACCCACCCATTTTTTTTTGAATTCTTCTTTTTTTTTATTCTTTAATTCATCTATAAATACTCTATTTCAATCTCACACTTTTACACATCTTCATCCATTCTTCAATCTTTCAACCATCTTTCTTCAACCATTTCTATTACAAGTTAGCCAAAAAAAAATGGATGAACAATTCAATAAGTTTCTATACCGAAGTCAAGGAGAAAGCTCCGATAATCAAAGTTTGGACAATTCGTCGTCCGGAGTTCCGAATTATGAAAGCCAAAATTCTCCTTTCTTTTCCTCTCAATTTTCACCCTCTCAATTCAACCCTCTTTTCTACTCCTCCTTCTTATCCCGGCCAAACTTATTCGGATCAACAATTTCCATTTCCTCCATATTTATCCCAATTCACTTCCCAACCATCTCCTACATTCTCAACCGCTTCCTCCGGGGGAGCCGGAGCCGGAGGACTCGACAGAATCAACTTGAATGATTCCTTCGACGATTCTACGGACGAGACTCTTGCTCTCTCTCTCTCTCCAAATGTGCCGCTCGAAGAAAAGTGGATGTTGCCTACACCGAGGCGGATAACATCGTACTTTGCCACACTTGGCTCGACACAAGCCAAGACCCCATCGTCGGCAACAACCAAAAGGCCGAGGCCTATTGGAAACGCATCACCGACTTCTTCAACCAGCAACGCAACCAGCCGAAGCCTCGCACCCTCCGACAATTGAAGTGCTATTGGCAACGTATTCAAACTACGACCCGGGAGTTTTGCGCAATCTACAACCGGTGCACCGATCAATGGGCAAGCGGCAACTCCGACCACGACATCTACCAAAAGGCATTGGCGGAGTATAAACAAACAAAAAGGTCGGAGTTCAAATACCAACATTGTTGGGAGATTTTGCGAAACACGCAAAAATTCCAACGTGTTGTTCCAAACATCCCCGCCAACAAAAGGGGCAAAAATAATATGGGGGAAGGGTTCACGAGCGACTCAACCCAACCCGACGACGCCCAACCCGAACCCGAGGAACGTCCGATGGGGACGAAGGCCGCAAAAAGAAAAGTGAAGGGTAAAGCCTCTGCCTCCGCCTCCTAGCAACCTAGTAATGAAGCGTTGGAAGCTTTGAAGGTAAGTTCCAACGCAATTATAACATTCACGTACGACACAACAAGACTTGCTTATTACAAGATCTTGTTGAAGGATACGTCGAGGATGACCCCCGATCAACTCAAGCTACACAACACGACGTGTGCTCAAATTAGAAGTAAGTTTGATTTTTAGTTTAGTTGTTTTTTAATTATTGTAATTTTTAATTCTAATGTTGTATTTTAATTTCTAAGTTAGGATTTAAATTATGTATTGTACTTTCTATTTCTAAGTTAGGATTTTAAATTATGTATTGTACTTTCTATTTCAAATTGAATGTTGTCTTTTAATTATTGTAATTTTATTTTAATTTTAATTTTTTAATTTATTTTTTTCGTTTTTTTTAAATTATTATTTAAAATAAATAAAATATAAAATAAAATTTAATTACATATTTATTAATTTAAATTTGTAATTTAAATTAATAAATTTAATACATAAGAAATAGTCAAAAAAAAAAATACATACATCATAAAAAATAAAATAAGTATGGGACTCCGAAAATCTAAAGTGAAAAACTCCCACCGCAACCTAACAACACAACCTCTCAAACCCACCCAATTTTTTTTTATTTAATTACGAAAATGCCACATTAACTCAATTTCAACGACTGGGGATGATCTTAATATCGATCGAATTATGATTAAATTATTATTTGATATATCATCTGATTTTTGTGAGAAGAAAGTGAGAAAAAAACAAAAACAAAATATAGGTCAGAAAGGTTATCCAATCAAAGAAGCGATAATAATTTCCAAAAGTAATGGAAAAATAGAGAAACGGTTCCGAGTTGTGGAGCCTTTTTATTTAATTTAATTTCTGTTAAACCCTTCAAAAAAGAAAATAAATAAGAAAAATGCTTCAAAGTCCAAACCTCCGCCTCTTCCTCCTCAACCACAGCTACCACCACCCTCTTTCCGCCGCCTTCAGAAATATTTCCTTTTCGGATTCCTTCAACTTTCCTCTCAAACCCCACTTCAGGAATTGTAAACCCTCACGACTCTTCGCTACTTCCTCCTCTTACTCGAAGAACCAGTACAGTTCAAAAAGTAATAGCAGGAGTTCGCGGCCTTTCAGTAGGAACAAAAGTAGTTCGAGAGAGACCATGAAGAAGATGGATAGCATTAATGAATTGGAGATGGAGGAGAGGGAAACAAGTGCGAGGACTGCAGCCGGAGCTGCTGGGTTCAATAAGAAGAGGGCTGAAGGAAGGGATGATAGCGATAGGCCGAAGAAGTTACAGCTCAAAGCTCGTACGCTCAATCCTGCTAATACAATTTCATATGTGCAGGTAAAAGGGAAATAGTTTATTCTGCTTTTTGTGTTTGTGTTTGTGGCTTCTTCTAGTGTTGTGTTGCTTGTTTCCATATGAATTGGTATTACTGATTCTGGACTTTTGGTTTGGGCTTTTCTTACATTGGGAAATATGTATTTGGTTCTTCTTATTTGTGACTTAGTCTAGATTGAGAAAGATGTATTTGGTTTTTCTTACATTGAGAAAGATGTATTTGGTTTTTCTTACATTGAGAAAGATGTATTTGATGTATTATTCCTTGTTTCGAAATTGGTTTTACTGTATCTGGATTTGAGATTTGTTTATTGGATTTGGGTATTGCTTGCATTGGTCCATAAACTTGGCGTTTGCTGATTTTAAAGCACATCCTCTTTGGTCTTGTTTTTCGAAAAAGACATATGCATGTGTTCTTGTTTGTGCATTGTGTTCGAACTGGGACTTTCTGATATGTATGAGAGAAATGTACTATCATTTTATCATAAATTTATTGGAGTATGAAAATCGATGGATTACAGATACAGCCTGACGGGTTAGGATATTCTGGTTCTTACAGATTGCTTGATGTATGTGGAGCGTTCACTTCTCTTAGCTTTTTTGAAGAAAAGTTTTGCTTAGATGCATGAATGAGAATTGATAATAAATAATAATGCAACACTAGGTGCTTGAAGAACTACCCACACTAGGTGTGTAGGATATCACTAATCAATATTTCTCTCGCTCTATATTCATAATATAAGGAAAATTGGCAGCAAAAAACAATATGAAGCTAGGATAGTTCTTGTTTCATGTATTTAAACTATGGTGGAGGTTCCACGTTCCCTTTTCCTTTCCATTGGTGCAATTTTGTTGAGAATATCCCTCTTTATTCTTTAAGCTTTATATTAAATTAATTTATCCATTTACCTTGCAGATCCTTGGGACTGGTATGGATACACAAGACACATCCCCAGCAGTGCTGCTGTTTTTTGACAAGCAAAGATTTATGTTTAATGCCGGAGAAGTGAGCTTATTTGATTTTAATTAAATTTCTTTAGTAGACTATTTCAAGATAATATTTTTTTGTGCTCGAGAAGTGAGCTTACTTGATTTTAATTAAATTTCTTTAATTAGCTATTCCAAGATAATATTTTGTGTGCAACTTTTATAATATTGAATGTGTATTTCACACTATGAGAAATTTAAACCAATACGTTTTGATTTATTTCTTGTTGAATTGAATCATAATTAGAGGTTGAACTTTTTAAAAGGTCCCTACTTGATTTTTCGACAATACAATATTGGGAATTACGTACTGAGAAGTACTACAATGGAGAACTCATGTTTGATGTGGTAATTGACTCCTAAATTGACATGCAATCTCACAATTTGCATCTGCTTCTTTAGTTACTCATTGTATTGATTTTTCACCTTTCATTTTTTTAAACTTAAATTTGGATGACTTCATATATGGGGAAACATAATATGCCAGAAATGCTTTCCCCTCACTTTGGAACTTGGTTGGGAGTGGAAAGGAATTCAGTTATTTATTTGATACATATATCTGTAGTGTATTTTAAGATATTTTTATTATTTTTAAAGATAGCATACTGGTTTCTGTACTTAATTTCCTTGCATCCAATACTTCTTTCCAGGGACTTCAACGGTTCTGCACTGAGCATAAGATCAAATTGTCGAAGGTTATCTTTTGAAAAAACATCTATGTAGTTTGTTCTCTTTTTAGCAACTCTGCAGATTGTTATACTTTTTCTATTTCAAATTTATCCAGATTGATCACATATTTCTCTCACGTGTCTGCTCAGAAACTGCCGGTGGACTTCCAGGTAACTAATGCATTTTTCTTTTCTGGGTATTGGTGTTACAGATTACATGTAACTTCTACGCCAGTCGCCATATACTTTCTGTGATAGAATCATAACAGGCCTATCTATAAAATTTGTTACTGGGAGTTTTAAAATGTCCACTTGTTCACTACAGGTCTCTTATTGACTCTGGCAGGGATGGGGGACGAAGGAATGTCTGTAAGTATTAATATATACTATGATGATAAGTTTCTTTATGTTTTATCAGCGGACTTACCTAGGAATCGTGATTGTGGAAATCTAACTGTAATAATTATATCTCACTGAAGGTTAATATGTGGGGTCCCTCAGATTTAAAATATCTAATTGATGCTATGAAATGTTTCATCCCCAATGCTGCCATGGTTCATACACGTAGTTTTGGGCCATCATTTGATTCCAAAGGATCACCAAGTCGGGTGCCACAGAAGTTTGATAATCCTTTTGTTCTCATTGATGATGAAGTGGTGAGAATATCAGCGGTACTCTTACGGCCAAATCACGAAGAAGCGTCACATTCCATAGGGGGGGAAACTCGGGATTCGTGTTCTCCTGAAGCTGTTATGAATGTGACTAAGCCTGGTGATATTTCAGTTATATATATATGTGAATTACCAGAGATCAAGGGAAAATTTGACATTAAAAAGGCGGTAGCACTTGGATTGAGGCCTGGCCCAAAATATCGTGAACTGCAACTTGGCAATTCTGTAAAGTCGGATCATCAAGACATCATGGTATGGTATTGCTTCAAGCTTACATCTTTGTATTAGTTTTTTCTGGAACTTCCTATTTCATCTTTGCAACTCTTACAATATTCAGGTACAACCAAGTGATGTACTAGGTCCATCCGTTCCTGGTCCTATTGTATTGCTGGTGGACTGCCCAACTCCATCGCATTTCCAGAATCTATTGAGCCTACAATGCCTCGCCCCATATTATGTAGATACAGCTAATGTGGCTCAAGAAAGTTCCAAGATTGTGAACTGCGTAATTCATCTGACTCCCCTGACTGTCACTCAGTCAGATGATTACGTGACGTGGATGTCAAAATTTGGAGCCGCAGAACATATAATGGCAGGACATGAATTGTTGGTTTTTCCATTTTCTTTTAACATAATTATTTATTGCTTTTGGTTGCTTCTTTGCATTTGTAACTGTTAGAGCTGATGGATTTTTTATTTCCAGGAAAAATACACAGGTGCCGATTTTGAAAGCAAGTGCGAGACTTGCAGCTCGGTTAAACTATCTGAGTCCTCAGTTTTTTCCGTCTCCTGGTTTTTGGTCGCTGCAGAACTCCGCTTCACCATTTGAGGGGCAGGCAGCGCATAATGTATGAATGTTACAATATATTCAATGCACATTATTTCGAGTTAATTACTAGCTCAAGGCTTCTCTTTCTTTTACTGATCATATTGGCTCTGTTCCAGGATCTCTTATTGAAAATCAAATCGATTTCGGCAGAGAATCTTCTCAAGGTATGAACATCTGTGTTTTATTAGTTTCCGAGTGTCTATCTACATTCTTTTGTTTTTTTGTTGTTTGGATGGTGTATAATGTTGTCAAATTCTCATTTGACCATTGTCAAATTCTTTGCTTTTTTAGTCTTTTTATGCACCAATTAATTGCAAACAGAGTAAATTTTCCCACACAATATGTAATTTTTAACTGTTTGCGACACTTGTTTATGCATTTGATGCAGTTTCATCTGCGTCCCTATGCAAATCTTGGACTCGACAAATCGAGTATACCAAGTCTATCATCTCACTCTGAGATCATCAAAGAGCTATTATCAGAGATACCCGAGGCTAGAGAAGCCTCCCGAGAAGTCACCCGTTTTTGGTCAGACAGCAAGGGCACTTCGAATGAAGTTATGACCGAAGAACCATGGTTACTTGAAGACACTCTCCCTAGCTGTCTCGAAAATATAAGCAGAGAAGATATGGAGATTATTCTTCTCGGCACCGGTTCTTCTCAACCCTCGAAATATCGAAATGTTAGTTCTATTTTCATCAATTTATTTTCCAAAGGAAGTTTGCTCTTAGATTGTGGTGAAGGAACATTGGGACAGCTGAAAAGAAGGTAAACAATTGATACCGCACCACCTTTTTCTTGCATACGAGTTTTTCTTCCTTCCTATCATCTTTGTTCTTACCTCACTGTTGGCAGGTTTGGTGTCCATGGTGCTGATGAAGCCATTAAAGGTTTGAGATGCATCTGGATTTCTCATATTCATGCTGATCACCACACGGGCCTTGCGAGAATCCTCACTCTACGACGTGATCTGTTGAAGGGATCACCACATGACCCTGCCATTGTCGTGGGCCCGGGGCAGCTAAAGAGGTTTCTGGACGCTTACCAGAGACTTGAGGATCTCGACATGCAGTTTCTTGACTGTCGTCATACGACAGAAGCTGCTCTGGATGCTTTCAATTCGAATGGAGGAAATCCCACAAATGCTCAGAATGGTAACAACGGAAGCGTAGTCCATTCCTCGTTATTCGCTCGAGGGAGTCAAATGCAGAGCCACTGGAAGAAGCTGCCAAGTCCTACTCAGATCAGCGCAGCAGCTGAAGTCGTCCACTCGTTGAAGGAGGCTCTCACTGAAGCTGGATTAGAATCGTTGGTGAGTTTCCCTGTCATTCACTGTCCGCAAGCTTATGGGGTTGTGCTGCAAGCTGCAAGCAGGTTCAACAGTGTTGGAAAATCCATCCCGGGGTGGAAAGTCGTCTACTCAGGTGACACCCGGCCCTGCCCGGAGCTTGTCAAGGCTTCACATGGCGCGACAGTGCTCATTCACGAGGCAAGTGACTGACACTCATGCAACTACACCACTTCTGCATTAATATCACTTTTTAGACTAAAGTTTGTTCCCTTTTAAAAAACAGACCGCATTTGCTTTCGATAATTACAAAATAGAATCTAATGAATATTTTTTGTTTAATCTAGACTAGGTCCAATTTCCTGGTACACTATACTTGAGTTGGCAACCGGAGATCTTCTGGAATCAATCCTTTCATATAAGGTTGCGAACGCAACTATGTGGTTCCGGAAAATTGGGCCTTGTCTGATTTAAAAAAATAAGTCAAAATATTGTGTATCTCTGTCAAATGCCAATCCCAAATATATGTCAATTAACCCCGTCTTAAACTAACCCTAATCAAGAGCTCACACTAGGATCAGGTTTAACCAAGTGTTTTTGTCTATTGACCTGTTTTTTATCGACTCTTGTAGGCAACTTTTGAGGATGGGATGATGGACGAGGCGGTGGCACGGAACCACAGCACGACGAAGGAGGCAGTGGAAACGGGGGATTCAGCAGGAGCGTATCGGATCATATTGACTCATTTCAGCCAGAGATACCCGAAGGTTCCGGTGTTTGACGAGGATCACATGCATAAAACGTGCATCGCTTTCGACATGATGAGCGTGAACTTGGCGGATGTGCATGCCCTCCCAAGAGTGCTGCCTTATCTCAAGCTTCTGTTTAGAGATGAAATGAATGTTGATGAATCCGAGGATGTGAACTTGGCTACTGCAGTTGCCTAACTTTGACATTTTCTTATTTTATTTAAGGTAGTATAGTTTTTTGTTCTATTGATTTAGTTTCTGCTTTCGCCTTTCTACCCCCTTCTTCTTATACGTGATTAGGGTTTGACATATGGAAAAAGATGTAACTAAGTTGGTAATAAATATTAATACTAAAATTGAACATTAAAGCCTCGTTGTTGTGTTGCGACTCCGCGCTAATTATTCATTAATTAAATAATGAGATCTCATTTCACGAGAATAGAAAATTGCATCCAAAGAAATGAATATTAGGGTATATTAATAAAGACAAAGTATTTAAATACAACAAGCTGGAATAGCTCAGTTGGTTAGAGCGTGTGGCTGTTAACCACAAGGTCGGAGGTTCGACCCCTCCTTCTAGCGTTGTTATATTAAATTTTTCGCTTTTCCGACTTTTTACTTAAAGTTTGAATTTTTTTTGAGATACTTTTTATATAGTAAATTATGTTTAAATTCCGGTATCAACTTTTAGTCCCAACTCCCATGTGTGTTAAAAATTTCATCTTTTTCAGTCCCATGCTTAATTCAATAGCATTGTGCAACCAAATCTTTCAGGATTGGAAATAAAAGGTACCCAAAAACATCCATCACAAAATAGGACCAGAAAACCAAATTTGATTGATTCATTCCACAAAGCAATATTGGAGCAAGAAAACCGAATTTTGACACCCAAACCACATTAAAGAAAAAGAAAAGAGTGGACCCCTTCGTCCTTCGTCCTTCCTTTTATTAGAAAGGGATTTTGGAGTAAGGTCCTCTAACAAACAAGAAATGAGAAAACGACCCATAACCCATTAGAAAACTAGTAGACGTGAGCTTAGTAATCGGTAGAGAGAGGTGCATGGTCTTGGTGCATGAAGACATTGGTGTAGATCAACCCAGCAAGGCCACCGCCGATGAGTGGGCCCACCCAGTAGACCCAGATTCCGGCGTAGTTGCCGCTGGCGACGGCGGGGCCGAATGAGCGGGCAGGGTTCATGGATCCTCCGGAGAAGGGACCGGCGGCGAGGATGTTTGCCCCCACGATGAAACCAATCGCCATGGGTGCAACAGTGCCCACTGCCCCCTTCTTCGGATCCACTGCGGTCGCGTACACCGTGTACACCAGTGCGAACGTTATGATTATCTCCATCACCACCCCTTGCACGCCTCCCACCCCCGCCCCCAACCCGTGTGTCGGAATTTCCTGCAATATTTTTAATTAAACCATCATTCCAAGATATATTAATATTATGGTATTCCATTAAATAAGAGAATTAGAGTGAAATAAGTAATATATAATTATATATACCAATCCACCGGTAACGACGGAGAGCAAGAAAGAGGCGACAATGGCACCCAAGAGTTGGGCGACCCAATAGAATATTCCGGTGAGGATGGTGATCTGTCCCCCAAGAGCCAGTCCGAAGGTCACGGCGGGGTTGACATGGCCGCCGGAGATGTTGGCTCCGATCGAAACAGCTACGAACAGAGCAAATCCGTGTGCCACTGCCACCGCCACCAGCCCCGCCGGGTCGAGAGCCGCGTCCGACGTCAGCTTATCTGTCCCCACCAAAAAAAATTCATTACAACTAATTAAAATCTAAGTGGATTATTTAATTATTTATTGAATTTGCATGGATGTGCATGGATCTGAAAAAACACAGCTAGAGAATTAGTAAAGATAGGGGTGATTAAGGAATAATAATAACTGTAAGCGATGGCGGAGCCGACGCCGGCGAAGACGAAGAGCAAGGTGGAGATGAACTCGGCGATGTAAGCCTTGATGGAGGCGAAGCAGAACGAGTCATCGAATCGGCCGAAAGCGATTCCTGGCATTTTGTAACTCCAAAGAAGATCGAGAGTGAAGTGAGCTAAGGAAATTATTATTATTGGAGAGTGTTTTTGAGGAGGTACAAATTAAAAGCCTACTTTGTATGCACCTTTATATACAACACAATTACACATATTACTATTTGTTTATCGTATTGTCGGTTAATTTGGGCTGTGCATATTTGCAATATATATTACTATTTTATTCGCTTAATTTCATGATGATATATCCTATTCCTACCAACTAAATTAATATATACTCATGTTATCAATTTTTATTATAGAACATGAATTCTCTTGTAATTAACTCCAAATAAAATGTCTTTTTTTTTTTCTTTCTTATATTTATTTTTAAGTATTTTAATTTATGGTGTTAAACCAAATTTTTATTGAGAGTTAGTAGATCCTAGTTAAGTAGGAATATAAATTTTTAATTTATCATTTCAAACCTCCAAATTTCCTTAATTAATTACCTCCCGGTTTGATTGGAACGCTCTCTCGGACCAATTTGAATCTTCTATTACATAATAGTATGACATATCATATTATATTAAAAAGATCATATCATATGACATGATTATTAGTTCGTGATATAAAATAAATATTTTCCTTATATCATAAATCTTGAACCCTAAACATACTATATATGTGTCATGAAACATGATCATATTAATACAATATAAAATATTATACTGTTAGGTAATAGATCATCTCATTCCACTTACTATAACTTGATCATTATTATGATAGTGATCACGACTTGATCAAAACTTATATGTTCTATATGATGTCATATATGTAACTCATTAGTTTTGACAATTAAATTAATCTAGCTTCTCATCAGTTTAATTAGAATATGAGTATAGTAATAATTTATAATGAGAATTTAAAAAAAAAGACTAGTCAAAGATGAATAGTCTCCACCACTTGGTTTAAGGATCAGAGATGCATATATATATATATGTAGTTGCATTCTCCCCATATATTTCACATCTGTATATCTAAATAAGGCTGTGTACGAATTTTCGACACCTAGATTAAATCACATAAATACATAATAACTCAAAATACTTAAAAAAAATAATAAAAGTTTAATGTACGAAGCTCAATTTGAACACATGCATTGACCATATGATAATACAACATATTAGTTCCACCGTGATTACTATGCATAGGAAAATTTGTCACGAAATCATTTATCATTGTACATCTAAATGACATAAATATATGGTAATATTAAGCTATAATTTAAAGTAGAGACAATAATTCAATAAAGAAAGGAAGAAAGATGGTTAGTTGTTAATTAAGAACGTGATGAGATGGGAGTGTCTCGAATATGTTTCAAGTTCAATAATATTTCTATGTTAATGAACCAACCCAATTAGAATAGAGTATTAAATTCATGAGGGCCCGCCGCGCAAAACAAGTAGAACGTTTTTTCCTCTTTTTTTCTGTCTTTTAGAATTAAATAGTTTGTCTTGTGCTATTTAAAAGAAAAAAATAATAATTATAAGTTATTTAATATATATGACATAATCATCTTTTAATATACAATCTTTAGTACATTAATTTACCGTAAGAATTAAATTTTAAAATCTTTTAGTACATTTATTTACCAATCTCATGTGACTTGCAAATTATTACACACAAATGTTTCTTCTTGTGCAATTATTATCCTTATAAACGAAAAGATAAGTCGTTAAGAGGTATTCGAGTTAACTCTTAAGCATACATTTTTAATTACTTCACATGTACTTGCTCTAATATCATATTTGCTCTGTTGGAGTACAAAAGAACGTTCTCCAGTGCTTCCAGACATGCTCAGCTCCACATATTCTTGTACAAAGTTATTTCTTTTTAGGGATGAGAATTTGAAATTGGAATTTTAAGTTTTTTTCAATATCTATGTGAGTTTCGATTTTTTCGAGACTAAGATTGAGACTATACGTTTTGAAATTTTCATAATTCGAGAGTACTGAATTTAGATCAACTCTCGATTTCACAAAATTGATTTCAATTTTAATTTAAAAATTAAAAATTATATTCTGAAATTAAATTAAATTTTAATCATAAATTTAATTTTATAAATTCAGAATTTTTTTGTACGTTTGGACTATTGATGATTATTCAGAAAATTTGTATTTAACATCGAAATCGGGATCAAAAAATTTCAATTCTAGAATTTGGGAGTCCTGAAGTATCGAAACAAGATCAGAACCATAAAGTTGAAGATTTTCGAAATCGGAATCGTCAATCCTCACCCAATTTTTTAATGTAAAATAAGTACACAAATGAAAATGGGATATAATCTATAAATTAATTTTCAAAATAAGTTAATATTAATAAAATAGTTAAAAAAGAAACGGATAAAGTATTAGAATTAAACCTCCTAAAAATTGGTAATTGAAAGAAGATAGGTAATTCAACCACATCAAAACCGCAAAATCTTTACTATTTTTAGGAAATTGAACAAAATTTACCTATCGAATATCAACAACCACTAATTACACTTTGTCATAAAAAGAAATAAAAGAAAGGACAAGTTGAGTAGGGGCGGTGGGTGTGTGGGGCCCATTTAGGCCCACATAGTGATAATCAAACCTTTGCTTTTTGTAGGTTTCTTTTTCTACTCTCTTTTATTAGGAAAAAAGGAATAGTGGATATGATTAGTACATCAGAGTGGACTAAGATATTAATATAGACGTGGAATATTAAGGGATTTAAATTCTTTTAATAACCTATTTCATGATTGATGATAATTTATTATCATTTAAGACAGGGGTGGATAAGGAGAGTCTTTATCATTTTTAGCTTATAGGGAGTTTGGCTCAAATAAAGAAATGCAACTATTATCTGGACATAGATCACTTAGAATTTAAAATTTTAGAGATTTTTTTTGAGTGATTATCTAAAATAGTTAAAAAAGATTGTAAAAAATAAATAATAATCATAGTTAAATTATAGTCATTTATAAATTTTTTGTATTAAAATATCTTTATAATTATATTTTACAATTCTGAATGTGAATAGTATGAATTGTATCAAATCGTACCATTCATACGTGATATTTAATTTTATTAAACTGTACGTGCATATGAATCGTATGAATGAATAGTATTCATACATTTCATACCATTCGTATCATTCATACAATTTAAATATAAGTAGAAGGGTATTTATCGTAATTCACATTCAAATGATTAGAATTTAAATAGTTTTATATTCGTGGCTATTATTTGTCTTTTATAATTTTTTTTTACTAGTTGGTATAATTCACACTTTTATTTTCTACTTAGTTTATAACTGGTACATTTAAGATGTAATCATATTATTTATTGAGAAGCTATGAATTGCAATTATGCACTCAGTAACAAAAGATTTGCTCCATAATGAACGATGTTTTGTCATAAATATGTCCAAGATGTAAAATTAAAGTTCAATTTTTTAAATAACTAAGGAATCAAATCTCAAATTTGAGAATTAAAACAACAAATTTATGGGATATTGAAGAATTTACTTGATGTGTACATGTATAAGATATGATTTTAAAAGTGCATGTGAAATTTGAATAAGTGACAATTACATTTCCTCGAAACAAAAAAGTGACAACTTGCCGTTTTTAAGTAAAGATTGAATATATAAGATGAAAAGTATTGTTGTTTTGAACATCCAAAGCTCTAATTATAAGCTATAACACCACAACTTGAGTGTGGATTTTACCTAAAGAAGGTTTCGGCTTAATGTTTTTTACTCTTGAGTAAGGATTCCAGCTATGACTAATCTTCGTTATTCAATTATATCTTGTTTTTACTCTTCAATTAGAGGTCTATTGTACTTTTCACCATAAAGTGAACAAAAGGTACAAATAAATAAATAAAATTAAATAGCGGAACTAGGACAGTCTATTTTCAACACTACACGATATTAATGGATTTGAGTTGTTTTTTATTGGGTTCAAGTTTTTGTCAGGTTGACCCAATAAAAACCTGAAATTTTCGAGTTGAGTTCGGATGGGTTCGAGTTACCTGAAATATATAAATGTATTATTTAAAAATATTACTCCCTCTGTCCCACTCAAGACGGCTCGTTTTGCTATTTCCGTCCGTCCCACGAACATGACTCGTTTCCTTTTATAGCATAAAATTAGGAGTTAATTGTAGATAATAAGGGATAATTAAATCTTTAACTTAACCCCTAATTAACCCCCTAATTTTACCCTACCCCTCACTTGTACCTTCATTTCATATGTTCTCTCTCTATCTCTTACTCGACCGATTCTCTCTCTTTACTCTGCCTATTCGCCTTATCTCTACCTCTTCGCCTCCTTCGAAGAAACCCTAGATCTATCTTGAGAAATGTCGACGCCTTCTTCGCCTTCTTCACTATGATAATCGATGCCTCCTTCGCCTCCTTTGATGCCTCCTCTCTCGAACCCTAAATCTATGTTGCTTCTATGATGAAATCGCCCGCTACTCTCGAACCCTAGGTGTTCTTCGCTGCCTCCTCTGAAAATCTAGGCGTTCTCTGTTACCTCCTCTCTGAAACTTTAAGCATTCTTCGTTGCCTCCTTTCTGAAACCCTAAGCGTTGTTCCCTGCCTCCTCGCTAAAACCCTAGATCTCCGAAAATAGACAAGGGTTTGGTTGGTTGTTCGAAGATGACGCCACCCCCGAGTCCTATTCGGAAGAAACCTCGACTTTCAGATCTCTTCTCGACTTTTAAGTCATTGATAGATGTGGATCCTGTGAGTGAGGGGTACCAAGCGACACCACCATCGACTTTAGTGATGAAAAGTGTTAAAGAAGACAAGATACTACACTGGTCTGAGAAGGAGATGGGTGGAGCTGCTGTGATACCGAACACTCCATTTATAGGTCATTTATTTGGTTGCATGTGTCTTTTATTATTGTGCATATGATATTTTGTGTCTAATGAAGATTGTTGTCTGCTGTGTAGTTGACATTGGAGACGCTAATGGCCTAAAAAAGGCCATAGCCTCTGGCCGTGATGTTATAGTGTTGTTGGGGGATGATTATCATCCCCACTGGCCTGGAGATGATCTGAGCAGAACATGGTTAAGGGATAGAGAGAATGAGAGGCAAACGAAGGATGTGTTGATGGGGGATGATTATCTTTGATGCTGCTTTGGTGAGATCTTTCCATTTGATATATGTCCTGTCATATGTGATGCCGTGTTATGCCCTGTGTTGGTAAAATGCCATTGTTTGAGCAGTGATCTGTATTCTTGAGCTTCAGCTGTGATCTGTGATGGTGTATGTGTTGAGCTGTGATCTATATGTTTGAGCATGAGTTGTGATATGTATGTTTGAGCTTGAGCTGTGATATTTATGAGTTGAGCTTGAGCTGTGGTCTGTATGTTTGAGCATGAGCTGTGATATGTATGTTTGAGCTTGAGCTGTGATATTTATGAGTTGAGCTTAAGCTATGATCTGTATTTATTGAGATGGAGATTTGAGTACTGTTTGGAGGTTCATTGAATGGTGTATGTGCTGAAATGATAATAATTTGCTCATTTTTTAAGACTGAATAAAAGAAGAGCATGAATGTGTGTACAAGTTGTATGTGTATGTCATTAGTGATCTTTTGTGTGATGTATTCTGCTGGAGTTAGAATGACATGTTCAGTACTCCCACATTGCATTAAATAGATCACAAAATAGGAACATTTGCATACATGTATGGGCAAAAGGCAAAAAGAAAAAGTGCATACATTTGCATATGTTTGTGCTATAACATAATAAAGCACAAACAGCAAATGTGCATACATTTCATGCAACAAATAACTAAAGACCTAACTGTTGGCATCACAAAAACCATTAACACACTGTAGGCTGCATAAAAACCATCACCAAAACCAAACTAAGAATCTGTAGCCTGTTCTCCTTCATCTAGGGCTATCCCCAAAGCATCCATACGCTCTAGTGCTCCTTCTTCTTTCCCATTCTGTAGCATATAAGTAATGCATTCTTTCACTAGATTTTCAGACACTTCAATGTCTTCAGGTAGTTCATTCACCCTAATTAGAGCATCCTTCCTCATATGAGGAATTCTGTAGGAGTTCTGCCCCTTAACCTTCATAATCTCCACCATACAAGATTGTAAAATGAGGAAGACTTTGTTTAGTGTCATAGGTGACATATCATTGAATGAGTTAATCACTGCATTGACTAACATATCAACATTATGACTTGCTGTTTCAGTTTGTATTGATTGGATTGCTCTAAACCACCCTAGGTCATTCACATTAGTGTCTGGACTGTTGGGTGGTTGATGTACCAATCTTATGTCAAAACCATCAGAACTTGCTGCCAACCTGAATTTTGGATCAGAATCTTTAATGTGAGGTTTGACATTGTCTTGCTGTATGAAAATGAGTCTTGAACTACTTTCTGGCCATTTGGCCTTGATGGCTGGAATAATCTGAAATTAAACATTAAGTCTTACAAACTGCATTTAATGAAATAGGACTGCATTAAATAGGACAACTTTTGAACTACATCTACATTAAATAGGACTGCATTTAAAGTTTACAAATTGCATTTAAAGAAAACTTAATGGCTGCATTAAATAAAAGTACAGCCATACATTAAATTGTTGCATTTGTAACAGTGTTGGTTGCTCTTCCATACCTGATTAATTAGGCACTCTTTCACTACATCCTTTGTGATAGACTGAATTGGTTTTGTCTCAAGAGTGCCTTTCTTCCTATTTTTTGATGATCTCTTTGCTGGAACTTGTTCAGTGAATGGAAAAATGCCAATTTTCCCATCAAATGTGCAGTTTCCTAAACTGTCAAATGTTGGCCTACATACAGCACACATAAACATGACCTTTGTGATGAATTTTTTGTTCTTGCATGTCCTATGTGGCTCTGATTCCTCCGGAGTTAGATAGAATCTGTGTGAAGCTTGAGAAATGTAGAACCATTTCTCATGTATGTGCACTGTGTTGTTCATGCTCTTGAACTTCAATATGTTGAGTATTCTGTCAAATTCTAATGCTTCTAAACTGAAAGATAACCCCAATAGCTTGTTTGGGGCTGTTAGATCTGGCTTTATAGCACTTGAATGAGCTTTGATCAACCCTCCTTTCAACCATCTCCAAACTGTACTCTTGCTAACTTCTATATTGATTGCTAGCTTCCTTATTGTTGATATCTTGAATAGATCCAAGCTTTTGATCAACTCTAAGTCTATGTTAACTCTTTTTTTGCACATTTTGTTAATCTTTCCACTTTGCACCATCACCACCTCACCTTTCTCCTTTTGTTTCTTTGCTGCAGCCCAAATGCGCGAGATGTTTCGTCTGGAGACGTTGAACTTGCTACAGGCTGTCTTCATCATCCCACGGATTGGCTTCCCATTGACCGAGTTCTCCAACAAGAAAGTGACGATGGCGTTGCGTTGCTCTGTCGATAATTCTTTGCCTCCCATGTTGTTTGATTTTTAGAAATGTTAGTGTGTATGAAGATTTATAGAGATGTGGCCTTAAGTAGATAGAAACTATAGGGAAATTTGAATTTCCCTCAAATCTTAAGTTATTGAATTTTTAAATTTCAATTGCCTCTATTTAATGAAATTTCATATTTCAATTCCCTCCATAAATTTCACTCTTTGTTTTGCATTTAATTTTTGTCATTTAATGTCTATTTAATGATTTTTGCATATTTCAATTTAATTAATGCAGATTTAAACATAATTTACGATTTCAATTCTATTAATGCTTAATTAATCAGTAATTTAAACATAATTTAAAGCTTAATAATTTAAATTAATAAAAGAACATTTTAAAAACATTAAAGATTTTTAAAAAAAGGAGCACTAAGTCATTAGTTCTTCTTATCTCTCTCCCTTAAAACACCATTAAGATGGCCCCCTTGGTCTGCGTGCCCAAAAGAAGGGGGTCATCTTGAGTGGGACGGAGGAAGTATTATTTATAATATATTTATACAATCTGGAGGGCCGAATCATTTCGGATTGTTATCAGGTTGGGTTATTATCGTGTCGATTCAATCTAAAAAATTGTGTCAGTTTGGGTTCGGGTTTAGACCATTCAGATTGGGTAATTCAGATTTATATTACCCTTAATAGGTCGGATTCGAATTTAACCTTAATATTTTGAATCGTTACCAGATCGATAAGGACTCAATCCGACTCAATTGACATCCTCAAGCGGAACATCATGAGTATTTAAATGTGGACGACATTTGGCTTTCCAATTCCAACCCTCCAGGACCAAAATTTAAAATTAGAATTGCACTTGTGATACGATCAAATGATGAAGGCAAATGAAAAGCATAATCATGAAAATATATTATTTGAATATTTACAAGAGAAAATAAAGCAAGATAATGATTGTTGGACGGCCCCTAACTATGCACCATGTCAAAACTTCATAAGATGGTCGGTGAAATAATTATTGTGACAACGACTAATTAAATTGGATTTATTTGAAGTGATCACATCTTGTCACTACTCACCCAGCGATTATTTTTTAGGAATTGTAAAGTCAAATGTAACTTTTGTGTCCTCAATGTATTTTTTTAATTGAACCGTCGCCCCAATTACTGTTATTTCTAATTAATTAAATACATTATATTAATGTTAAATTAATTATAAATAATTTCAATTTATAAGGGTAATTCAAGCATAACTATAACTACTTTATCAGGAGTAAGTTTTTTCATTTATTCGTATTTACAAGTTTGTCATTTCATGACTGGGCATTTGTGACCAAAGAGATCTGCTCTTCTAATCTGAAGTTCCAAACTCACTCAAAAGTTTCTACATGAATATCCACCAACATATGTGAAATTTTATTTTCTTTAAATTCATAGTACATTTTTGGTTAAAATCCACGTTAGACTCCAACGTACCACATTTTTTGGCAGTTAAAGAAGATTGCACCAACGATAGATTTGATAATTTATCAAAAAGCGAGGATGAAAGGTTGGGGCACATTTGATAAAAGCTTAATTTTATACAAAGCCTCCGTTTCTCTTACTATACCCACCAAATTGAAGTAATAATAAAAAATAATATTATACTACTACCATTATACCCTTACCATCATGTAAATCAATATTCAAAAATATATATAATTAGATTCCACCACGTTCACGCCTATGAGAAGAATGAGAAAATGATTCAAAGAAAAAAGATGCATGATACTCCCTCAGTCCACGAAACATCTTCCTATTTTATCATTTGCGTCCGTCTACAAAACTTCTTCCTATTTTAAACTATCTATTTATAGTAAGTGGACCCACCACACTCTCTACACACAACTCAATCCAAAATTCACTAACTACTCACAACACAATTTAAAATAATATATCAAGTGAGATCCTAATTCCACTTATTATACATATCATCATTAAAGTCAAAAGCACTACATTAAAACTCGCACCGGGTCAAATTAGAAAAATGTTTCATGGACGGGGAGTATTTATCTTAAAAAAGAAGAGTGTACAGAAATTTCATGCTAAGAAAAATAAAATGAAGTGTAGCAAAAGGAGGAGGATGAGAAAGCAGTAAGAAGGGTGAGACTTGGGAGTGAGTTTCAAGTAAGATAGGAAAAGTTAAAGACTATGCTGCTGTCATTAGCAAATGTTATGCAAATGTATTGTTATAAATTTTATTACTGATTTATTGTAAATTTGAGATGTCTGAGTTCTTTTTTAAGAACAATATGGACGTGGAGTTGGAGGGTATGGAAAAACGACTACAAATTTAATTTAGGGTTTGTGATGACATAATCATGAATTGCAAATAATTTTATTATTAACATTTTTATTTAGGGCTATGATAAGAGAAATAGAGGCTATGTTTAAAATTACCTTGATAAAACACGTGAAGGTTGGAATATGTCATGTATGATATCATAGCTCAAATGTAATAATTGCAAAGGCTCAGGCTATATACATTTTATTCCAAATGTAAATTTACTATAAAAAAAAGTATCCAAGAACAGAAATTGCAGTACAAACTATGGTAAATTTGCACACAGTGTGAAATATCAAAGACGAATGGGATCAATCCACTTGCCTATTTTGGGGGAAAGGAATTGAAGCACAGCAATGGTAGTAGCCATTTTTATCAAACGCAAACCTTTGAGAAAGATGAGCTTCAAGTATAGCATACTCGCCCCATTCCTCGCTATCGTACAGTTCGAAAATGCCTCTCGCATCAAACCCTTCCACCTTTCTAGTTCTAGTCTTTCTGGAAAAGAAAAATGAAACTAATAAATTAAAAGTAAAAAGGGTCGATTTCAAACATGATGAAGATTCAACCCATTTGCTATTGACATGACTGAATGCAGAACACGGAAACAAAATATAATAAACACACACTAGTCGAGGAACTGCACCTCTTCCTATGACGCGCATTCATAAGGGTGGCGTGCAACTGCATCAAAGGGGTAGATTGCAGATCATGAACATATATATATGTAAATGGTAACATATACTATGCAGAAACAGCAGTTTTATGTGTGTGTAATCTCAGATTCTGCTACGTAAATTATTATGGGTGGAAACTGGAAAGAGAAGGTGAATGTGAGAAGCAATGAGAAGTCCAGTCTAGTTCATTATGAAGGTACCTTCAATTGCTGTTCACCATCTTTTCCAACAACCAAGCCAGCATCAACGAACGCTTTGGTGATGACTTCTAAGCACGTTCAAGAAAACCAAAAACAGCCCTTCAAGTAATCTTAATATAATAAACTGTCACTAAGGTGATTGATTTTGGTGTTCAACATTAAAGTAAGACAAACAACAGGATACGACAAGCACGTAATAGTCGTCCCTTGGCGCCAATTTCTTCTACAGGAGCATAAAGAACAAAAGCCTTGGCCTTGGAGCCTCTCATGCAGTTCTGAAAGATATACCATACAAATCCTCAATGGAGTTGCTCTTAATAAAATATTTAATGTAAATCACCACCCAACAAAATGTGTTTGTGGTTGTCTTGTTTAGTGTGTGTATACCATTGGGCAAAGAAACAATACAATGCAAAGATACAAAATCTACAACTACTGAGCAACATATTGTCACAAACTATAATTATAACCAAGATGAAACCTTACCAGCCCCTTAAGTCTGATCAAAACCGGCCTGTTCTCTAAAGCATCCATTACTTTTGACGAGACACTCTAGAAGGCAGAAAAGAGGTACTCTGAAGCGTGAACATAAAAAATGATCTATTAACTATGAGTTGTTAAAAACAAATTTACCTGCAAAACCTCTGTAGCAAGTTTAACCTGCTCTGTATTACATAACTTCAGCATGAGAACAGTTAGATGAAAGGTTTCTGGTTTAATGAATATGGACTTCTCAATTCCTAAGTCTGCATGTAAAGGATGATCGATCAATGTGGAGGAAGAATACTCAATGACACTTTGAGTAGACTTATATAGTTTCTACAATTTCCACCTCAAATTGGCAAACATAAGGATAGAACCCAGCCTTAACCTCTTTCTTACCTTTTGAAGAAACTTTTGACTCTTTTGGAATGTTGGGAGTTGTAGAATGATTCTCTTCCACATCTAAAGTGTTTACACCTGTATTTTTATCCAGATCTTTATTTTTATCATCAGCCAATAATCCTAGTATTGTATTTTGAAAATTGACAAGTTTGTCGAGTAGTCCGGGATGAACAGCCAGAGGAAGCGAAACAAAGTGAGAATAGTCGAGATCTCGACTATTACGAGCCTGTTGGAGTAAAGAAATTTTTAATTAATAAACAATTCAAAACTTAACTCCAAGCTAGCTTATGCACATGGTATTTGGCATTCTCTCACAACATAAATAAACTCAGTTATAGGTATAGGTATCATGTAAAAGTGCCAGAAAGAATGCACTAACAGAGTATATATTTAACTATCAGATGGTTTACACCAGATCAAGTTGAGCCAAACAACCTTATCAATAATCGTTTGTATCTTCTCAGAGGCTTGAGTAATACTTTCAGCAGAGCTACCTTCAAGGACTGTAATGATACACTAATCAGGCATCACATCAAGGGATGATACATAGTAACTTATTCCATGCACGATTCACACAAATTGACATGGAAGAGCAAGCCGGGATGTCCTAGAGGTTAATAACAAGATTCTAACCGTAGGCAGCAGTTATAGATAGTTATAATATTATAATTGATTCTTGTATCATGATATGACTTATTATAACTTATAAGCAATTATGAATATGAAATTGAACTTAAGAGCATTAGACAGAGTTCATTGCCTTGGTAGATAATGTTCTCAATAAAAGCTTGACGGCAGAAAATAATCACATCTCTAGAAGCAATAGACTCACTAATTGAATGCTCTTTTCTAGATGGTGGAAATATAATTTTAACGCCAGTCTCCACCTCAATTTTCTTCTGAGTGTCTCCTCTGTCCAGATTGTAGAATAAATATCAGTACTAGTTATTATCAACTCAGGTATCAAATATCAATGTGCAGAGCCATACCCTTGCCCTTTGACGAATCGCATTAATGATGATCCTATCTGCCAAAAGACATGACAGTTAAAACAGAATACTCAATAAGAGGACCTAATGATACACCGGCACAAATGCTCCCAGGAAAACAAACTCTGTGCCTGTTGGGAAGGCACATGCCTTTTCTTCTTCTTTCTTTCTTTCTTTTACTTTCACTCCTTATAAATGAACAAAAATATTATTGCTGGAAGAAAATATGGCTCTGAACTGTTCTGATAGACCTTATAAGTTGTAACCAATTACTCCCTCCGTTCATTTAAATGTGGCTCATTCATTTTTGGCACGGAGAATAAGAAAGTGGTAGTTGAGTGTGTAAAAATGGTAGTTGAGTGTGTAAAGGTGGTAGTTGAGTGTGTGAAAGTGGTAGTTGAAGGGTAATATTTTTACCAAAATAGGAAAGTGGCCACTTATAAGTGAACAAACAAAAGAGGAAAGGTGGCCACAAAGTGAACAGAGGGAGTATTTATTTTCCTCTATTAACAAATAAGTACAGCTAAACTAAATCATTCCGGACCTTGTGTTCAGTTATGTGATGTGGTAAACTACACAGCATAGCTTAAGGATCTCAGAGTAACAATCGGACAAAATAGACAGAGAAGGCACACAGGAAATAAAAGAAAAACTTTCAAAGACTATGTTTCATAAGAAGATAATTATCCTGGTAAAGCAGTTTTAATATTGAAACCCGATACCTTGTAATTCTAGATCGCTTAAAAAGGCATTTAATGTTCAATAGTAGATAGTTCACAACCTAAGCAAACCATAAATGGGCCTTGTATTTGTAAACGGTTTTCTTTTTGACCAGTGAGTCAAGCATGCAAATAAAGACATGAAATCACTCCAAGTGCACCAGATAAAGCAACAACATGGCCACATGCCACCTCTTTTAGCATCGAGAAATGAACTCTCCCTCTTGGAGAGCGTCCGTAATTAGAACAAATTATCAATTTGGTAGTAACCAAGAAGCACAAACTACTGGCTTTCTGGTTCTGAAGATATCTGCTTATGAGGCACATGTTCAAGACTACAAGTCTACAACAGGGACATAATAAACAAAAATTTAGACAATAACAACTTGTTTAATACTTTAATTCTGCCTAATAATTTTATCTGCTGGGACTGCAAATCATACTAGTTTAATGAACTTCCTGATTTCTCTTCAACATCATTGAAACTTTTTTTTGAGTCAGGGATAACATGAGCTGTACAGAAGAAAAAAATTCAAAGATGTAACTATTATGACGTTTTTGAAGCCAAAACCAGATGTATTCTAAATCTAACTGATATGGCCTGATAAGTTGATATACAGTTTGTTGATGAAGGAATGATGCACAAAGATGGGTTGAGCCAGAAGGAAGGACTAGAGCACAGACTATCTCATTTGATGTCTGCAAACAAAACTAATGGAATAGGGTGGCAAAGCGAACACACTTTTCATGAATCATCCTACAAATTAAACTTTAAGCTATATAAAAATGTCCACATATGAGGACTACCTCTGCCAGCATTTGTAATTTCTAACGAACTAAAGTAAACCAATAAGAAACATATAAAACTACACAATACATTTGAGGAAACAATCAATGGAGGACCTTATAAAATAGATAGATAAGATAGATAACAAAACAAATTACTGCACTCTGAAACGTAAATCGAAGTCCTCACCTCCATAGATAAGGAATGTTTCTTAGGAGTTGTTAAGTTTTCATCCAGTGATGCATCAATTTTGCCACTTTCTGTTACTTTAATATTACTATTTCCACATTCAGCTATTGAGAGATGTGGAGAAGTACCATGATGCACTTCTCTCAGTTGATCTTGTGGCACTGCCATTTTGCCATCACCTGAAAGCATGAATTTTCTCACGTCCTTCACCACATAATCAGCACATGGAGAACTATGTAACCATTCTGAAAACTGATATAATTAAATGATTGCTAATTCAAAATATTATCATGAATATGGTATATATAATACATAACCCCAATCCCGTCCAACAAATATATGTATAGACAGCTATTCAAATTCTATGACGGTATCAGCTGATATGTCATCGTATTTAATTCAGAAAGTTAGAAACATTCACCACCAAAATCATTCAAATACAGTCAAAATTTTATTATGGGTTAATATGCAAATAAGCCCATAGGTTATACACCCCAACCACATTAAACCCCTAACTTAACATTAATGGTCACAACTAACACCCTAATGTTTAAACACGGTGGCAAATGGAACTGTTAACTCCGTTGAAAAATACTTTTTTTTTCTAGAGTGGGTGCCAATGCCACAGGTAGTAGAGGAGGAGATCCAAAGAGAAATAATCCATTTATTTTGCCTTCTCTTTAAATACTTGACATTTTCAGAGTTAGAATCAGTCTGCTATTCCTGTATACTCCCTTTTGCCTACTTTTTCACACACAACTGCACAAGTATAACCTATCACACACATATAAACACAATAATCACCGTGTAGCAATTCACTCTACTTCTGTTCACTAAAATAAACAGATAATAGAAATAGCAACCAAAAGAGAAGGCAAAGCCACAAAAAGTTCTACCCTTACAGCAATCACGCTGAGTGGGCACTGTTCTCCATTCTTGGGCAACACTTTTTCCCTTCTTCCGATCATTTACATTTCGCCTTCCATTTCTAGCATCCATACTCAACTCACAGCTAAAACAATGCCGAAAATTACGCTTCTGTTCTTGATTTCACAGAGTAAATCAGAACTATATTGGAGAAAATTAACGAACATTGATTAGATACATACATAACAATTGAAATAACAATCGCAATTCCGGAACCTGGAAGTTGAGTAAGGGCTTCGATTTTGCGTAAGCCTTTGAAGTTTCCCGAAATAGAAAGTTCAGCCTGCAATTATAATCAAATATACACACATTATATATGTTTATACACGCGCGCGCACACGCACACGCACACGCACAAATACAGTAACGCGAAAGGGAAATATTATTGTACCTCACCATAGACTTGCAAGCTATCATATCCCGACCGGCGGCGGCGATAAATATTTAAATCTTTTTATTTTCTTTATTTTTTGGCGTGCAATCTAGACCCAGATTTGGAGGTATATTTTTTTGGCATAAAATTAATAATACCCACCTTTCTAAATACTAACGTATTTCTTACGATAAATATGACACAAAATTTTTGGATACGATTATTAAGAAAATTATATAAAATACTCATAATGCTCAAATTACCCACTTTATTTAGTCAAACAATATTAATCATACTCACATTATTATTTTTTACCTTTTTCAATTTCCAATACACCAATCCATCTCTCAACTACCCAAATTAATCTACCATCTACATTTATATTTACATCTACCACTGCCCTTTTCTCTCTCTTTTCTCTTTCTCCCTCTCTAATACCGTGACCCACCCCCATTTCCACCGGCTTTTCTCTTCTACATAGCGTGCGCCACCACCACCTCCACCGCGAGCCACCGCACAACACCACCACACATCCACTGGACAACGCCACCACCTCTCGCCAAATCCACGCGCTGCACCACCACCATTCGCGTCCCCACTGCTGGAGCTCGCCGCCACCGCCTCCTCTCCATGGATTCCAATGAAGAAATATCGCAGGACATACATGTATACACGCTTTATATACATATTTGGACTCATAAAAATCACATTATGTTAATTATGTTGATACCACAAGAATTAGGATATCTACCGTTACTTTTAATCTTCACGGTATTTGCGTACATGCTTCATTTACGTGCGGTATTTATGTTATATATCTTAGAAAATTGATATGAACATGTTTATATCAATACCGCCCGAATATGAGCATCTACCGCACGTGTGTTGTTCTCGCTGTAGATGCTCGCCGCAGTATTTATGCGGGCTGTATTCATTAATTCAAATTAATTCAATGCTTAATTTGTAGTATCATTATATTATCTTTGCATTATGGATGTTGTCATGTGGATTGTATTATCTTTTGCATTATGTATCTACTATGTGGATTGTATTATCTTTTGCATTATGAAGGTAGTTATGTGAGCACTTTAATTTGAAAAAATATTCAATATATTCTAACAAAAATATATATATATATTTATATTTTATATTTGAAGAAATATTCTAAATTAAGAAAAAAAAAAAATATATATATATATATATTGAATATTTGAAGAATGAATGTAATTTTGTGTTTGCTATGTATTTACTTTATTTTTATTAACTTTTATTTGTATTTCTTAATCGAATGAATGTAATAGCCGAATTGGTTTGATACTCCCCTATAGAATCTGAAAACGCAATCGAATCTCACCCTCCACAATTTAATGTAATTTTGTGTTTGCTATGTATTTACTTTATTTTTATTAACTTTTATTTGTATTTCTTAATTGAATGAATGTAATAGGCGACTTGGTTTGATACTCCCCTATAGAATCTATAAAACGCAATGGTTTGGATTCAAATCTCACTCTCCATAACTTAATGTAATTTTGTGTTTGCTATGTATTTACTTTATGTTAATTAACTTTTATTTGTATTTCTTAATTAAATGAATGTAATAGTTGACTTGGTTTGATACTTTCTTATAGTATCTCTAAATGCAATGGCGTGAGTTCAAATCCCATTGGACTTTTTTAACGACCAATAACGACCAATTTGTAAAGTAGATGAGTGTATTATTTTAATCAAATGGGTCGTTATTGGTAGGATGGAGGTAGTAATATGTTTAGAAATGAAAAATTCGGATACTCGTACGATCCATATATTAAAAAAAGAAAAGAAACCAAATGTAACATCTAATAAACCTTATAAGTAATACCAAATGTAATCAATACTCCAAACTACATTGAAAATAATAATCAACTACAATGAGAGAAAATCATCTGAGCAATTAATCTACGATAGGCCTTCACATTTTTGTTTCCCCATACTATTGAAGGACTCCCACTAATTAGACGTTCTGCGTGCATGCACATAAATGGACCACAACTATGGTTGTCACGCTGCTTGAATAGATCCGAAGGTGGCGGAGTTACCCACTTGAATGGAGATAAAACTTCATGGAGTCCTAACAGTTGATGACTCCAGTAGAATGCATGTGACATAACAAATGACAACATAAACCACATAGGTCCCAATGACAAGAATCTTGCTTTTTTTGCGTCTTCACTCAAATTATGTCATAGTGAATCATACAACATGTAGTTCCGTGTCATCATATTAGCAACAATAAGCACAAAATGTTGATTGATGACGATGGGAAAAACGACCTACATTAAATAACATATGTTACATTTTGCGCAACCATTTTGCGAAAAACATAGTAAATTAAAAACACGACGAAATCGAAAGATTCAAATTGGACATTACTCCTAACTCGATGTAGTATTTTATAATGTTAAGAAACGCAAAATTCGGATACTTGTATGGTCCAGAAATCAAGAAAACGAAACCAGATAGAAGCTTCAAATTTCAAAATGACACAATTTGCAATATATAATATTTCTGCGCAACCATTTTGCGAAAAACGTAGTAAATTGAAAACACAACGAAATAGAAAGATTCAAATTGGACATTACTCCTAACTCAATGTAGTATTTTATAATGTTAAGAAACGCAAAATTCGGATATTCTTACGGTCCAGAAATCAAAAAAACGAAACCAGGCAAAAGCTTCAAATTTCAAAATGGCACAATTTGCAATATTTAATATTTCTGCGCAACCATTTTGCGAAAAATGTAGTAAATTGAAAACACAAAGAAATCGAAAGATTCAAATTGGACATTAATCCTAATTTGATGTAGTATTTTATAATGTTAAGAAATACAAAATTCAGATACTCTTACGGTCCAGAAATGAAAAAAACAAAACCAGACAGAAGCTTCAAATTTCAAAAATGAAACGGTCCTAACATGCTCATCAAATAACATATTTAAACATGCTCATTAAATAACATATTACCAAGAAACACAACATCACTTACCGTAGTGGCATTCCACCAGGGCAAGCTGGTCAACCCTAATCCACGAGCATGGATTGTGTCACATAAGGAGTGATGAGGCTTGTAGTTGATCTTGCAATACTCCGCTTTCGCCTCCCATCCTTCCAATTTCAGCTCATTGGTTTTCTCAATCATCTCGTTATAATCCGATAACAATCGTTGCTTCAAAAAATATTTACAAAACAGTTAGAACTTACAAAAAATTTAAATTTTAGATAGATTTAAAAAAAGATAAAACTTACAAAAAAGTCGCATCTACAGAAAACAGTGCGTCCTCCGGTGTGCGAAGGGAGTACGCTTTCATTTCGCATCAGTCTTGCCTAGAGGGTCATCATATACAGATCTATAGTCTGCACAATAACAATTGAGGGTTTAGCTAAACATAAATTCAAACATATATTCGAATTTTATTTCCTAATGACAAAAATTACCTCACTGTAAAAATTTGTATCCATCCGAAGAATCAAATTGAAGTCAGCAACTGTTATTCGAAATTCACTCTCACTGACTCTAACATAGTCACCGTATGACTTCTTCATGAATGCTTTTCACTTTTTCTCCATTTCTTCATCAACAGTATCTGGCTTATCTTGCAGGACATATACAACTCGTGACTGGGGACGAAAGTCACCGTGAAACTCTTCTTCCGAAGAGTCATCACGTGTAGTCGACAGGCCCGGAATGGATGCCACATTGCCTGGCGGAGAGTTAAATGGCCAAGGAAATGATGTCTACACAAAAAAAATGCAAATTTAATAATTTTAAATAAACGAATTAGTTAATCATAAATAATATTGAAAATAATAAACTTACTGATCCAGTATCCACCGAGAAATGACGTTTAGTCACAAAAGGCGCTGACCCGTGGGGTATGTCAGACACGGCATAAGCTGGTCGGGGGCTCGTGGCCTGAAAATCTGAAGACCGAGGTGACTGCATTGAAGGCCTAGCTGCTTGCATCGAAGGCCTAGCTGACTGCGGCATAGGAGGCTGTCGCTGTGTATGAATGATCTGATAAACACATCGAGAAGGACCACAATAAAAGGTTGTCAAAAGATCTCCCATCCATTTCTTGAGTGTATTCTTTAGATCATCGTGCCTCTGAACGATCCGTGCCTCCAACAGATCGTGTCTTTCTATCATCCGTTGCTCAAAAGCACTCATCTCGCCACGCATCTGATTAAGTGCACGCTCAGTCCTGCCACCACTGCTGCTAGAGGATGACTCACGCATCGGTGCCCTAACACGCTCTGCTTTATCTCTAAGACGTCGCGGAGGACGCTCTGATGGCTCCAGCTTCGGCTCCGGCTGATCACCATGATCTGATGGCTCCGAGTGATCAACAAGTGGTGGTGCTACATTCCTCGTAGCTCGCCGACTGCTCACTGACTCTACTACCTCTGCTCTGTGCCTCGATGCACGCTGCTCAACTGTCGGGCCGAACTTACCAATGGGATTTGATAGGGGCATGTACCTCACGGCTAAAGGATGGTCACACCATTTCGACTGGTGATATGCACGACTCTGTTCCACTTTGTCTGACACAAGATTAGAAATATTGTAAGCCTGCAAAAATAAGACAAACAAATTTATAAAATCAAGTCACAATCATATAATTTAATTTAAGAATGACTAATGAAATATCATAAAACTTACATTGATGTCAAAACACTCGTATAGATCCTGCACTTATGTCAGATCGAGATTTTTCCAAAAGTTCCATATCACACATCGAGGATATGCTAAATCAATCTCCCTCTGCCTACCGGCCATCACCTCGAATCCGGGAATGATCTTCAGTCCCCACACCATCAATGCCCAAGCTGGACCATAGAAGTGGTATTTCACACTATCTGGAATTTTCCTAATATAGTTTCTAAGAATTTTATAGGAGTACACACCCCAAGAAAAACTATAGAACGAGTCTAGGTCCTCTACTAAAGCCCACAGCCACGGGAATACAATCTTTTGTGAATCATGGCCAAATACAAATACGTATGCCATGAGGACGTGGGCAACACGAAAGTGAATCTCTCCCTCCGGATCATCTATATTGTTTCGAGGATTGCTAAAGTGCGCCAACAAATCAGCACCAGTCATATGAACCCCGTTGCAGGCAGACCTTAATGTAGACAACCTACTAAGATCTGGTGGGGAAGTACTGTCGAAGTTAGAATAACCAAAATTTAACCCCGTGATCAGTGCATGATCCTCAATGGTATACTCGACGTCCCCCCAAAAATGTGAAACCATATCCCACGCTGCGTGTGGATAGACCTACATAGAATACTGTGGAGGGCCTGACTGGCAAGGAATCCCGGACCCCACCCAATGAAATGGCCAAATGGCCCTTGCTGAAATCGGTTTAACAAAGGCATCCCACCCACAGCTAACAATCTACTCTTTATTTCTTCTACAATCCCTACTTTATAATACGTATTTGGTTTGGATTTTCGGTTGACGGAGTTCGGTCTACAGTACCAAGGACGGGGGATTCCTACAGCATTCAATCAATAATTATTTATAAGTTAATTAATCAATAATTAACAATTATCAATTAAAAATTAAATAACATTTTTAATTAACTATACTAATTAAAAATTAACAATTCTATTTATTTAACAATATTAAATATTATCAATTCTAATTCAAACTGACGTAGAATTTAATTCAAATTAGATTTGTTAATTGTTAATTGTTAACAATTCTAATTAGTTAACAATTCTAATTAAAATTGTTAATTGTTAATTGTTAATTAATTCTTAATTGTGAATTGTTAAATGTTAATTGTTAATATTAATAATTAATTGATAAGTATTAATTGTGAACAATTGTAATTGGTTAACAATTCTAATTTTTAATTAGATTTGTTAATTGTTAATATTAATTAATTGTGAATTTTTAATATTAATTAATTAATAATTAATATCAATTGTTAATTATTTCTTAATTGTGAATTGTTAATGGTTAATTGTAAATAATTGTTAATTAGAGTTAGAGTGAAGATCAACAATCAAAATGATGTAACAAAAATACATAGCACTCACGCAAAGATGTATCGCTGGAAGAACCACCTTGGACCGCCCGGCTATGTGCCGAGAGGTCCAAGCAGTTCATCATGCCTATTCCAACGGTTCAGGCATCAAAATTATCCAAATATTACGTACAATTCAAATATAGCACATGATATTTTAAAAAACGTATAAATCAATCTCATAAATAAACTATAATATGCAATTCTAATTAATTAACAAATATCAGTTTAGAGGTACATAATCATATCTTAAATAATCAAAATGATGTCAAAAAATTGCATGGAACCCACACGTTGATGAACCGCTGGATGAACCATGATGGACCGTCCGACCATGTACTGAGAGGTCCCCAGCGGTTCATGTGCCTAGTCCAGCGGTTCGGGCATAATTAGGTTTAGGAGATTACGATATACCTGTATATAAGTGGGAATATCTTCATCCGTGTCTCCCATGGACTCCAACGACCTCTGACGACCTCCGACGACTATGGCAGCTTCTCCACCTCACCAGCGGTCCAAAACGCTTCTAGCTATGTCCTCTGACGCTCTAATCCACCAATATCACGGCGGGGGCGGGCGGTCCAACAATAGGAGGTTGGGGAGTTGCAAATTTGAGAAAGAAGGAATACTACGGTTTGGGGAAAATAGAAGGAAGGCTACGGTCCACCAAGAAGGAAGGAAGCTAGGAAAGGCTGGGAGAAAAGAGAAGCTACGGTTTGGGGAAAAAAGAGAGGGAACGGTTCATGCCCTAATTTCCCAAAAATATATGTATGTTTTTTTATTAATTTTCACCCTTTTGACTTCCCAATAACTTTTTCAGGTGAGGCACAATTTTAGAGGTCAAATGGGTATTTTTTAAATGTACACTTTCAAAATGGGTATTTTGTTCATCTAATTTTTCAAAAGTGGTATTATTAATTTTCTCCCAAAAGAAAATATATTTATGAGAAATTATAATATGGTTTATGAAATTAAGAATAATTATAAAGAAAATGTATTTGAGAGCTTAATTTCATGAACTCATGAGTGTTTCGCAAGGAAGTTCTCTTATTCACAAATATTTTCTAAGAGTTTAGAATTGATAGGAATCAGCTCTAGCTTTAGGATATGATCTAATCATCTAAACTATAGCAAGAGCATACTATCGAAAAAAACTGTACAATCAAGAATCAAAACCATTTTTTTCATTTCTTTCCCATTTTACCCTTACATATTAATTTAAAATTCTTTAACACATATGTAAATAAATTATTAATATTTATTTTAGAATTAAAAGTACTATCTGTAATGCCCCGCTCTTTCCGTTAGAACTTTTCTCATAATAAAAATTTCGGGTTAATTAAATTATAAATTATGAACGAATATGAATTAGCAAATTGATATATATCATGTGTAAATATATACATATTAACTCCTATATTGGTTAAATTAAACTTGCTTCAACTTAAGTCTTGTTATAAATAAGAACTTAAAATGAGACTAAGATAATTATTTCTTAGTACTGGGAATCGTCATCACTAACCACCCTAATTACGTTTATTATTATCGTTATTCTAATGTTAGAAATCATGTAGCAGAATATTAATACTACTGCATGATAACATTTCTTGGTTATATAGGTAAGTTATTCCATCACCAATTTGATTAATGAATAAGTCCATAAAGATATATATATACATACGAAATAAACATTTGACTGCAAGATCTATGTATGAATAAGATCATATCTTATTGAATAGTACAAATCAGATTCTGTCTACGGAATTCAATCAGAGATCTTATTACAAGTATTAAGAGAGGGATTGTTCCTTACACAATGGAAATAAGGATATTACATTACACCAACTAGAAACCCAATGAATAAGAGGGTGGTAGTCTGCATAGTACAATTTAGAGTAGAGGTGATAAGTGATGGAAGTGAAGATGGATTAAGATGGTTGGCGGCGGAGATGGAACGAGCAGTCTGCCACTTCACTTCATGCCCCTGCAAATACAAAGGGTTTAATTAGCCAATAGTTAAAACCATGTAAAGCGAGATCAAGCAAAACCCTTTGGACTTAAGGTTACATCTCCTACCTCTATATATAAAGATTTAATGTAAGACTTAATTACACTCTCATTACTACACCAAATTGCTGCCGAATTTAAGAGGAGAAGGGAGAAGCGCGTATCTTGTTTAGTGAAGAAAAGGAGTGGTGAAGTAGTTACAGCTTTAAGGTGAGAATTTAAACCTCTAGCATTCATGTTCATAACTCTTTAATGCTTCAACTCGAAACACCTATAGTTCATTGCCCACTATATATCTCTTACTTCCAGCAACAAAAAGAGCACATTAAAGCAGAACAGAACATAGGTACTTCACTATGATATAACTTTAGGAAGCATGAGAGCATGGAGATTTTAGAATAAGTTAAGTAGTATTACATGGCCTTAAATCATAATATATGCTTGGATATCACGCTCTAGTAGAATCACTTCTTAATGACCAAAGAAAGCATAATAACATCACAAGAAAATATTATGTTGCAACCAACACCAAAAATGTAAAATATCCACTAAAAGAAGGAAATAACAAGATAAAGGACTTATCTAAAACAAGGTTGCTGTCCTCCAGCCATGAGCTTCCTCGAAACAGCCTCGAACCACCTCGAATCACTTTGAACAACCCCGAACCAACTCCGGATAGCTTCGGACAGTTTCCAGACAGTTTCGAATGGCCTCGAATAGGTCCCGAACAACTCCGAACACCTCGTACAGACCTCGAACCACTTCAAGTCGGTTCGGATAACTCCGGACAGCTCCAAATTACCCCGAACCGATCCCGAAGAGCCTCGAACCAATCCAGAATACCTTGAAACACTCCGAACAGTCTCGGACAAATCCGCGCAGCTCCGAACCAAGCCCGAAACAGCCCCGTATATCCCCGAAACCAATCTGCATACGTAGATTTCTCTAAAGACTCAGTTAATTCAAAAATCAGAGTAAGAAACTATCAACAATCAGAATATTAGAACTTGAGGTTTGGCACAATAAATAACCAAACAAAATTCAATCTGGAATCTGTAAGAAATTCTTGAATTTTGACTTACAACCGAAGAAGTTAAATAAATCAACATTTAGTAGAGAATTAGACACATGCAATAGGGAGAAATAAGAGAGAGCAAAGAGATAGGAGGAGTTACCTGGTGGAGAGCAGCGGCGCAGCGGCGGTGCAGAGGCGACGAGCAGAACGCTACGCCGAGCTGCGAATGGCGACGCCGAGCTACGAAGGGCGACGCAGAGAACGGCAGAGACAGCGAGAGAGAGGAGAGGCAGCGAGAGGGAGAGAAAGAGAAGAAGGAGAGTGAGCGACCGAAATAAATTGGGGGAAAATAGATGGAGTTAGTCTAGGTTACACAATTTGAACACATCTAGATTTGGGCCGGGTTGGGCCTAGAGATTAATTTAATATGGGCTAAATTTATTAATAAGATTAATGGGCCAATTTATTTCAATTGACTGGGCCAAAGGAATTAAATCAAGTATGGGCTTAGAACTAAATGAAAGCTGGGCCAACTACAAACTAATGAACGAATGGGCCGAAAATGAGTTTAGCTAATGGGACAAATTACACACTCTGATTGGGTTTTAGTAAATCAATCTATATGGGTCAATTAATTAAGTTAATGATAGACAAATTTTAAATCTCATGGGCTAGTATGAGTCCTACTAGATCAAGACTTGGAATTAATTAGGCTAAGTCCAAGAATATAATTTTAAAGCTAAATTAGGAGATTTAATTAACAATTAAATTTCTAAATTAGGATTTAATTGATTAATGAGAAATTAACTGATTTATTTGAAATTAGTTGATTGATTAGGATTTAATTATAAGAAATGAGAAAGTCATGTTATAGTGTGGCAAATGAAATTTAATTAGCTTGATTAGAAATTACCTATCTCGACTTAAGGATCGAGATATTTAATTTAGAAATGTCTTTAATTATATTATCCAATAATTATGTATAGGGTATAGTAAATTCCCGAATCATAAAGTGACTTAGAAATCATCAAACGACTCCCCTAGAAATACAACTCCTAGACTCGTGTACTAGTCGAGTTTTAAAGACCCGAGGATAAACTCTTAAGATAACCAAGGATAGTAATTCCTTGCACTTAGAATTTATTTGATATGCTCGAGTAATATATCTCACTCGAGATTTATATTAAAGGTTTCGACGAGAGGTCGGATTCGCATCTCGAGAACAAAGCGGCCACCAATCAAGACTATTCAAGTATGCTTTTCTCACTCTATAAAAATATATGTGTGCATGCTTCCAAAATGAAATGAGATATTTTCAAAGCACTGTCTTGCCATAAATGTTTTCACTTTATGTATAAAGCCTATCTGTTATATGATAATCGAATTCGGGTTCCAGTGGGTTAGCGTCTCCACTCGAACTAGTGTACACAATGGACTGTGTGTCAGCGAAAGGTTGACCGGTCAAGTGTCTGTGGGAAGTGGCCACTTCCCCGGCACAATTACGCTCAGATATGGTTGATTACAAAGAACTAGGACTGCAGTCAAACTTAGAACTTTCTCAAGAAATGATTTTGTGAACATAGGTGCTTTAGAGACAAAATCCCTATGATTCACTCGAATGGCTTGACAGTTATATATGTAAGTGTGCGATTTTGGCACGTGTCTACTGAGTACAATTTGTACTCAACCCTGCATGTATTTCTAAACGTGCAGGTTAAGAACGATGAAGACGTGGGTGCTACGTTGGGCTTTTTGTCGGTCTCCTAGTAGCTGACTCTTGGGGGTTCTACGTGTCTTCATACACGTAGGATTTTATTACGCGATCATATATGTATTCCGCTGCTAGACCTTTATGTATTAAGACCGAGTTTAAACTCTTAATTTAGTTATGAAATGTATCGAGTTTATGACTCTAACTTCCCGAATTCACGGGATGAATCCTCGTTTTATGTTATGAAGGGAATATTCATTGTCTTTCTCTCGTTGTTTATTCCTTTCATTGGTCATGTTCCCGACTTTACTAGAATTAGTAGAAAGCGGGCGTGACACTATCATACGTTTGAAAATTTTAACCTCATATTGAAAGTATATCAATGCAATTTATCACTATTTATTTTTTACTATCTCACTATCTATTTACTATTACTTTAATTAATTAATTAATTTATAAGTTTGTGACTACTTATTTTCCCACTAACCCAACTATATTAATTAATTGTTTATTTAAATTATATTGAAAATGAATAGTCACATTCCCAACTATTTAAGGATCCATAGTTTTGGACAAATCACATTTCCAACTATTTCCACTCTACATTATACTTTCATCATTACATATTTTTGTCTTCCATTTCTTTCATCATGCCTCCTATTTGGTCTATCATAAAAAATTTAAATACTAACAATGCCACTTCTTCCATTAAGGTTAGACTAGTGCGTTTTTACGATGCTATGTCCAACAACAAAAGGAATTCAAGCTACGATTGTGTATTACATGATCGTGAGGTACACTTTATTATTTTCAAGTTGTCGATCAATATAGAATTTATTCATTCATCCTCTTAACTAAAAGGGTCTATGAGAATTAGATTATTCAACGTGTATACTTAATGATTGATTTGATATGGGTGAAATGTCATATTCGTTGCATGAGATTATAAAATGTTTGTAATCTACTATATTATTAAATTATGTCCCACCTCTTAATTTTAATACTATTCTACCTCACTTGCTCGCGTGTAGTGTGCATTATTTTATTTCATTTTACTCTTTTTCGAAGCAATGTAGTATGTAGTATTATTATTACTAATTTAAATTGATTTTGTTTAAAAAGGGTGATCG
>JAPKLX010000060.1:207631-289186 GCA_026898415.1 Leonotis leonurus
ATTCAAAACTAACTCACATAATATCTATCATTATTCCATTAAAAAAAATATGCACGAATAATAGCTACTAATATCGATTAGCTAATCGATATATTTTATTATGAAATTTTCTTATCCCGATTTTCAATACCTAATAACTACTAGTAGAATGGCGGGTTATTATATTAAAGAAATGTTTTAATGTTTAATTATAAAAACGAAAAATGAAACTTATAATAACGTATTGCTCATAATTAGAGCCATTAAGATATATAAAGATGACCATTGAAATTATGTATCATGCCATTTAAAAGCATTCATAGAGAAATTATATAATCAGCCGTTTTTTATCTTAAAAAGCATTCATGTATACCACTACCATTAACAATGAAATTACGTAAGATTTAATGAAATGGTCCTTCCGGCTGGCCTTGGCCCACAAAAATAATTACTCCTTAATTCAGCCCAAAATAAAACCTACAACTAAATTCTCCCCTTTTCAACAGTGCCTCAACACCAATAACGCAGGATATCAAATCTCAAACTTTATCAGTTTACCCACATTCCCACGCCGTCACCTGCAAACACAACCGGCTAACACCATCCTACACCGTTGCCGAAATAAATTCTTTGCCACACACCCAACCATCCTACTGGTTCGCCACACACCCCACAATCGCGCACACTGCCATTCCTCGCTGAAGAGTCGGGCAGTAGCAGGTAACATTCTTTTCCATTCTTATATTAATTTTCAAAATTTGGATGGTTTGTCTCAATGCTCTATTAGACAACAATTGTTAGTGATTAATATTTCATCCATTTCAAGACGAACACTGGAATAATACTTTCCCACGGTTTCCGCTAACAATTGTTATTAGTAATATATAGTCGACCTATGCAAAATTTACATTGTGGATTAGTTTGTATTATAGATCTATTGGGATTGATATTTTATATGAGGCAACTGTGAACATTAAAAAATTTGAAATTAGTGGGCTCGTCGGTTGTGGAAACTATGCTATCCATCACTTGTGAATAAATGTTGATATTCAAGTTATTTTTTCTATTATTTAGGGAATAGGCTTTGATAGGGAGACCATGTTTCTATATGTTGGCAAATGTAGGTTTTGTATCATATACCTGTGCAAATATGTGCTTCTCCTTTTCATGTTAATTTCACATATATATTAGTAAAGTTTTTATAAAAAAGAAGATTTGCAGAAGGCAAAAGAAATGTATAGATTGCAGTAGTTTTTTTATTCTTTATCACATACTAACTCAAACTCAATTACAAAGCATCAAAAATTTATTGAGAGGTAGGGAGAAAGTAGATGGGTGGAGAAAAGGTGATCTTCACTGGTAAAATACATTTATGGGTTTCGTATAAATTGGACAATAAATTGTAAAGATTTGATTTTTTTTGTGGGATGTACTGGATTTTGCTTTCGCATTTGCTACGCGTAAAAGTTATAGACATTTGATTTTAATGTTACATTTTTGCTGATAAAGTTAGGAGAATCCTTATACTCAATTGATGGGCTTTCATTTTTATTAAAAAGTTTGATAACTTTTTCCTAATTTTTACACTGACATGCAAAAGAGAGAACGAGTGTTGAGCAGAAGGAAAGTCAAAGTCATTTACGTCTTCGCCGTGCCGAGCAGAACCTTCATGCAAGCACCCTGAAGCCATTGTTGTCTCGATCCTAGGTGAGAATGCCATGTTGTCTCATAGCACCCTGAAGCCATTGTTCGAAGTTGCCATTGTCTACAAATTTGTATACCAACAACCTGCAAATATGGAGCTACTAAAATGTTCAAAATCAAAATAACATTCAAGAAGAAGCACAAAAAAAATAATATTTATTGTAATTTTTTTTATTTCTCTTTGTTTTTTCTTAAGTTAGGAAACTATAAATGAATACAATATTTATATACACAAATAGAGTTATATTTATTTCTTTTATTCATAATATCAATATTTAATTTCTAAATCCTACTAATAAAATTCTATTTATTATATTACTATTTTCATTATAAATATATAGTTTATATTATTTATTTATTACTTTACTACTTTATGATTTATTATCCTACATTGCATATAGCCACATTGAACGGGGAAACAATCTGAATAAACTTTTTGCACAAGCTCGAATGGACAAGAAGAATGAAAGAACCACCATCTCTAAATCAAGTAAGTTGATAAATTTTTGGCATCATATATTTGCGTATATATACTCTCTCCAATACTATCAACGATCAGTTTATATCATGTATTCGATTTTTGTCAATTATTTAATTATGCTATCTTTAGTTATGGAGACTTTCTTCTTTCACCGGAGGAAAAAATTTACCTTACAAATACTTTGTGGATTAAAAGCTTTTCAAATTCATCAAGCTTGCACCAAGATAAATTTGCACGAGACATTGCCATTTAATATTCTAAATTTCATTTTATATGGAGATTTTTCTTCTTTGACCAGAGGAAAATATTTACCATACACAACTTCGTGGATTAAAAGCTTTTCAAATACATCAATGTTGCACCAAGACAAATCTGCACCAGACATTACCATTTAATATTCCAAATTTCATTTTATGTATAAAATGTCTAGAACTTATGTTTTTATAGAATGTGGCATAAACACATTATACTCTCTAGAACTTTCTTATTCAACGTATATATACATATATATGTTGATGTATTATTTAAAATTTGAGTTTTTATATACTTTTTAAAATCGATTTCTAACTGATAAGTGTGTATATACATATTGTAGTTGTACACCCTTGCGACCTTACTCTAAAGAGAAAAAACACATTGCGCAACATAGACGAACCACTTTCAAAACAAGTATGCTGCTCAAGTAATCAAATGTCAACATTTACTGACATTGTAATTCGTAATGATCCATTTAGTCACAAGAATGGAGACCCTTTGCCCATTAACTTCACCAGTGAAAATCAAGCAACCCAACCATTTACCCCACAAATTGTACACAACTCCCAATGTAAGAATTATATTACATAAAATTTACTACATTTCCAGTATTATTAACAATTCTCATGATTCAAATGGATATTGCTTTTCATAATACAGCAAATGCTGCCACATTAAACAATTTGACGGAACATGAGCCACCTCTTCACAACACAAGTGAATATGGAGGCCTGCAAATTACTACTTCGAAAACTATATATACAACTCAAGGTAAAAAATTGTATATACATATGATTACATTAACAATTACTATTTACTTAGTACAAATTCGAAAAATTCGAGTGAATTAACCTTTATAATTGGTTTTATAATGCAGAATATTGGGATATTGGTCATCCAGAATATAAATGTGATTTCTGTAGAGCCTATTTTTGGTATGAAGAAAGACTGAAACGAGATCGTCATACGAAGAAGCCTCAATATTCTTTATGTTGTATAAATGGTAAAATAAGACTTCCCAAACTTCCAGATCCCCCCAAAACATTACATGACTTGATGTTTCGAAATGATGCCAAAAGTAAACATTTTCTTGAAAATATCCGTTCATATAATTCAATGTTCGGATTCACTTCAATGGGAGGCAGGATAGATCGAACCTTGAATAATGGAAATTCAAAGCCCGTGTTTCGTCTTCATGGGCAAAATTATCATTTTATTGGTAGCTTGATGCCTACAGAAGGTTCTCCTCCAAAATTTGCCCAATTATACATCTACGATACTCAAAATGAGATCTCGCATAGAATACGTGCTGTAAGGTAATATCTCTTTCAATTATAAAATATTTTGCTAATTTTTTCTTCTACATATTTAAATTCATTCTTACTTTAGTTATATCACTATCTTATAATACTAACTAATACAATTATACTACTACTACTACTAATAATAATAATAATATATTGTAGGCAAAATGATGAGAACAATATTCTTCATGAGGAGATCGTTGTTGCCATAAAGACCATGCTCGATGAAAATAATGCATTGGCCAAGTCATTTAGAATGGCCAGAGACAAGATTAACAGTGATGGCCATGTAGATGTAAAATTAAAGCTCATCGGTCGTAGAGGCTTTGATGCAAGAACTTACAATTTACCTTCGGTGTCAGAAATTGCAGCCTTAATTGTTGGCGACCTGGATGATTCGTTAGGAGACAGGGATATTATAGTGGAGTTAAAAAAAGGGCAACTGAAGCGTATCAACGAAATGCACCCATCGTATTTGGCTCTACAGTATCCGATTCTTTTTCCATTTGGCGAGGATGGTTACAGACAAGATATATGTTTTGCCAGAAGTGGAAACTCTGATGCTAGAAGTAGAGAAAGAATAAGTATCAGGGAATTCTTTGCTTATCGGTTGCATGAAAGACAAGGTGAACCGTCCACAATTGTATCATCACTACGATTATATCAACAGTTTGTAGTGGATGCATATACAATGGTGGAATCGTCTAGGCTATTGTATGTTCGATTGCATCAAAAGCAGTTAAGATGTGATGTATATAAAGGTTTATCTGATGCATTACTCAGGGGTGACACAGATCCATCAATGCAAGGTAAAAGAGTGATTTTACCATCAAGCTATACAGGAGGCCCTCGATACATGATTCAAAACTACCAAGATGCAATGGCCATATGCCGATGGTGTGGCTATCCAAACTTATTCATTACTTTTACTTGCAATCCCAAATGGCCAGAAATCGCAAGATTTGTTGACGCCAGAGGTCTAAAAGCTGACGATCGGCCTGACATTGTATGTCGAATATTCAAAGTGAAATTAGATCAATTGATCAAAGATATTAGACAAAACACTTTATTTGGGACCGTGAAATCAGGTATTTAATAACAACGTTAATATATTAACCTTCTACATATAATAAGTTTATAATAATTTTCACACTTGAAATTAAATGTGCAGTTATCTATACCATTGAATTCCAAAAATGCGGTTTACCACATGCACATATTATGGTCTTTTTGTCGAAGGAACACCAACAAGCACAATTAGAAAATATCGACAATATTATTTCGGCGAAAATACCAGATGAGAAAGAAGATCCTTTGTATCATGCAGCTGTTCAAAATTTTATGATACATGGACCTTGTGGTGCTGCAAGAAAGACATCTCCATGTATGTCCAATGGTCGATGCTCAAAGTACTTTCCAAAGAGATTTGTGGAAGCAACAACAATCGATGAAGAAGGGTATCCCATTTACAGAAGACGAGATAATGGAAACATTGTTTTGAAGAATGGTGTTGCATTGGACAATAGATATGTGGTTCCTCATAACCGCTATCTGCTTATGAAATACGGAGCTCATATTAATGTGGAATATAATGGTGCAATCAGTCACGGTCTATCAAGTATCTATTCAAATATATAAATAAAGGCCATGATCGAGTAACTACATCATTCTATCAAAGCAATAGAGATGAAGAAACCGGATGAACTGTTGATGAAATCGACATGTATTATGATTGCAGATACATATCACCATGTGAGGCCGCCTGGCGTATTTTTGGGTTCGAAATTCAATATAGATATCCTCCAGTTGAGCGCCTAAGTTTTCATCTCCAAAATGAGCAAAATGTAATATTCTCTGACTCAGACCCAATTGAAGAAGTGCTTCATCGCCCATCTGTTAATGAAAGCATGTTCTTAGGTTGGATGGAAGCTAATAAACAATATCCTAAAGCAAGAGATCTAACATATGTTGAATTCCCAACAAAATTCGTTTGGAATAAACGCATTAGAAAATGGACACCAAGAAAGAAAGGGATTTCTATTGGACGGTTACGTTCCATAACTCCTGGCTCAGGTGAATTGTATTACGCAAGATGCCTCCTAAATGTAATCTGTGGTGCCACCTGTTACGAAGATCTCAGTTGCATTAATGGTGTTCAATATCATTCTTTTCGAGACGCTTGCTATGCTTTAGGGTTATTGGAAGATGATGGAGAATACATTGATGGAATCATCGAGGCAAGTCACTGGGCTTCAGCACATTCACTACGGAAACTCTTCGTAACTTTACTCTCATCAGAAGCACTATCAAAGCCAGAAATTGTGTGGGATCAATGTTGGAATCACTTAGGAGATGATATTCAATACAAACAACGAACTATCCTACAACATCCAGGTACACAACTTCACTTAATTTTAATTCTAATGAATATGTGTGTATATATATATATATATATATATATTTACACATGCAATTAATTTATAAAAACTTTTAAAGAAATGACATCAAACATTTAATTGGCTTTGAATTAATTTTTTAACAACTAATATTAATGGTACCATTTTTTAAAGAAAATTGTCCACTTAGTTACCATTGTCTTATGAAAATAGCATTTGCTTAAATCATCCGAAATCTCAATTATTTGATAATAAAATGTGTTGAAAAGTTTGATTGTGTGCATGGTTTGAGATGCCTAAAAGTTCAGGATGGAATTTGTGTTCAAAATTATGTAAAATTATAAATAATTTTATTTTTTTTGCAGAACTGATATTAACAGAGGATGAAGTAAAAAAATTTACGTTGCTCGAAATTGAAAAGTTGCTGCGAGGACTTGGGAGAAGCTTAAGTGAGTTCCCGTCCATGCAATGTCCAGCGCCCGACTATTATCAACTTACTCAAAACACATTGATAAATGACGAGCTTCGGTATGATCGAAATCAGTTGGACAAAGAGCACAAAGAATACCTTACTATGCTCACAAATGAGCAACGTCATGTGTATGACAGAATCATGGATGCAACCAGAACAAACAGTGGTGAATTTTTCTTCGTTTATGGATATGGAGGAACATGAAAGACATTCATATGGAAGACATTGTCGGCTGCTCTTCGTTCACACGGTCAAATAGTGCTAAATGTGGCTTCAAGTGAGATTGCATCTCTTTTGTTACCTGGTGGAAGAACTGCTCACTCCAGATTTAAAATTCCACTCAACCCGAATGAGGATTCAACGTGCAACATCAAACAAGGAACTCCACTTGCCGAGCTTATTGTCAGATCTAAACTCATTATTTGGGATGAAGCTCCTATGATGCATAAATATTGTTTCGAAGCTTTGGACAAGAGTATGCGTGATATAATGCACTTTTCTAATCCATTAAGTTCAGAGCTGCCTTTTGGGGGCAAAACTGTTGTCTTAGGTGGAGACTTCCGACAAATATTACTTGTGATTCCTAAGGGCACCAGACAAGACATAGTCAACGCGACCATCAATTCTTCCTACTTATGGCGCAACTGTACTGTCCTACAATTGACTACAAATATGAGACTTCAATCAATGTCTCAAAACAAGGAATCTGCTGAGTTAAAATAATTTTCAGAATGGATATCAGCTATTGGAGATGGATCAATTGGGGGTGCAAATGATGGACATGCATCTGTCGAAATTCCTCAGGACCTATTGATTCAACCATCTGAGGATCCAATAAAAGATATCATCTTGAGCACATACACATCTTACTCCTCCACCATTGATGATACTTATTATTTCAAAGAACGAGCAGTACTAGCTCCTACTTTGGATATGGTTGAGCTGATAAATCAACATATGGTGTCGCTTAATGCATCCCAGGAACGAGTGTATTTGAGTTCAGATACCACATGCAAATCATATTCAAATCTCGATCTTTTCCAAGATATCCATACTCCAGAATTCTTGAATACTTTGAAGTGTTCTGGTGTTCCAAACCATGAATTAACTTTGAAAGTTGGCACTCCAGTCATGTTGATGAGAAACATAGATCATTCGAATGACTTGTGCAATGGGACAAGATTGATCATTACAAGACTTGGAACTCATGTATTGGAAGGAAAGGTTCTAACAGGGACGAATGCTGGCCAACAAATTCTTATACTGAGGATGACATTAACACCATCAGATTTAAGGCTACCCTTCGAGTTCCAAAGACGACAATTTCCTCTTATTATTTCATATGCAATGACAATAAATAAGAGTCAAGGACAATCGCTGTCTTATGTAGGTTTATTTTTAAAAAGACCCATTTTTAGTCACGGGCAACTCTATGTAGCTCTTTCTAGAGTTACATCTCGCAGGGGATTGAAAATCTTGATATGTAAAGATGATACTGTAGATTGTAAATCTACCACAAATGTAGTTTATAAAGAAGTTTTACAAAATTTATAAAAAATAAAAAGTTACACTTAGATTATAAAAATTAAGATACATAATAAACAATACAAAAATATATTCCCGTGCAACTGCACGGGTAAAACACTAGTTACAATAATAATACAACCTGTAAGAAGAAATTCATATATGACACAATTTCTCTATCTACATATCTTCCCTATTGTGATTATTAATGAATTATGAACCGTGATACAATTAAAAATGTAAAGAAAAAAACAATATAAGAAAATTAAGATAAACATAGAGAATGTTAAAAAAAAACTTTTTTAAGCATTCATAATTGCCAACGTTCATTTGCTTGTCAAATAAAAATCTTAGGCATTCCAATTATGTTCACCATAATAAAAGCAAAGTATTAAAATCAACAAACAACTTTACTAATAAACAATAAAAATTTAAAATTTGTTTTCTTCTATATTTCATACAAACATCACATCAGTTTTTTGAGAAACATGACGAGCTGAACCATATGTAATCCCCCGCCATGGAGTTTCAGGAATTTCTCCTCCAGCATTGGTAGATTTACTTCCAAAACATCATTGTCGGAGTTGGATTCTTCCAGTTGTAGTAGCGAGTTTAAGATTGTTTTGCCAATAGATAGAGAAACGGCTGAACAACAGGGCGACACGATGTGTATGTAGAGGATAAACTCTTGGTATTTGCGTCTTTAAGGAGTGGGGAACAATAGAGAGCGAGTTGAACTTGCTAGCATGTGTATCACCCCGTCATCATGCTGGAATAATTCTTAGTGTTTTTCAAAGGCTTCGAAGTGCGAAATAGTGAGAAAAGATGGAGAAAGAAAAGTCGCCGATCGAGATTAGTGAAATAATTTCAAAAGTTTGCTCTGCTTCTGTTGTGCTTTTTAATTTGACCAAAGTTGCAAGAGGTGAGAAAACATTACTACAATTTTGTTTTGTCGTCGGTCTTCTTCCCAAGTGTCGAATGATTCTCTTTTTTGTGATAATATTCTTCTATGTTGTTTCTCTTCTTTTCTATAAACTTTCTACATCTAAATCTACAGGTGTTTAGTGGTTCTTTTCATCTATTGGTTTGTAAACTCGATGTTTGCAATTATGGTGCTTCTGCATCTACAGTGCCGACTTTGAAAATTTGAAAGATTTTCGAAATTTATAGTGGATATATATATATATATATATATATGAAATTATGGATATTATATTGGTTTGTAGGCGTGACTTTTCATAAACATACATGATTATTCATTGACATCATTCAGTTGGTTTTAAAAAAAAAACTATCAAAACTCTATCTTTATATATTATATAGATTCTCTCACATTCGTTATTGTGCATATATAATCAATTTGGTGGTTCAAAATTGTTTGCGTGATATTAAGAGTGTTGTTGTAAATGTTCGAGTAAGTGTCAAATTTTTGTATAGTTCACAAATGAGGAGACATAAATTTTTAGAATATGTACACAAGTTATCTTTGAATGGTAAGAAATGATTTGGACAAGATGTGTGTACTAGTTGGTTTTCTAAATTTCTTATGCTTGATAGCGCTCTTTATTATAAGAAAGCATTGATGAACTTTAAGTTATGTGATTCGAACTACAAGCATTACCCCTTTTCAGCTGAATGAGATAAAATTGAAAGATTGGTAGTTCCTTGAGTTTGTTTTATGATGTGACAAACTTGTTTTATGGAAGCAAATATCATACGACTAATTTATATTTTGGACATGTTGTCATGTGCTATACTTTGTTAAGAAATAGTAAGAACAATGGTGATGAATATATCAGGAAAATAACACAACATATGTTACCGAAATATTCATATTAGGCTGAATATTGTCACTAATTTAATATGCATTATTTATCGTGTTGGATTGAGTCATTATCAGGTTAGATTATTATTACCGAAAATTTTCTTCTAAAGATGTCAATTGAGTCAACCCACTATGTTTCAAGATAACTCACTCGAATTGTCAGTTTATTCGGTTCGGGCTAAATCGGGTCAAAAATTTTTCGGATTAAAAATTTACAATTCTAACCCTAAACTTTCAATTTTCGGGCTAACCCACTAGGATAATCGGTCTAGAATATTTATGAAAATTTTTAATACATATGTATATTTTATATAATTTTATATTTAAAAAAATATTTATATATATATATGAAAAATATAAAAAATAAAATAAAATTTTAAACATAATTAAATATTAAATTTAAATATGAATAAATTTAAAGAAAAAATATTACTATTGTACCAAAACCGTGTCATAATTATTTTTTAAGTGATTGATTAATAGATTGGTATGATAAATACTTTTTTTTGCACATGAAATCAAATATATTATGCAAATAGTTATTATTTATTTTTTTTCATTCGGTTAATCGGGCCAACCCACTTGGTCTTCGGGCTAACCCTAACGGATTCGACTTGTTTTCGGTTCAGCCTGTTCGAGTTAAAAAACATTTTGAGTTATAAAATTTCAACTTTAACCCTCGTCGATTTCGGGTTGATTGTTTCAACTTATTTTATTAAGTTACTCGCAAGAGAACGAGTTCGTTATAGATTAATAAGTTGATCCTAGTCGTATTCTCAATAAAGGCTAAACAAGGCTTTATCTACGTTACCAAACAGAAAACATAATGGGTTTTGATTTTTAACTACTCTAATTAATTTATCTAGGCGAATAAAATTAAAGGATTGAAAGTGCGAATTATCTAGACAAGAATTAATAAAGCAATTAAATCCTAAATCTAAGAACATGGAATTAAAGTAAAAAAATCTAAACATTCCTTGGATATTGATTAATTAACATGATCAATAAAATTTGAATTACGAATTGGAAATTAATCAAGAAAATAACAAGAAAAAAGGAAACATAAAGCAATAAAGAAAGCAATAAGAACTTACTAATTGAATGGAAAATCAATGCATTAAAAAGTCTCCGGGTTTGAATCATGAAGGAATCCACAAATTGAAATTACAGAACGAACTGAGGAATTGAAATCTAGACTATATGTTTTCTCTCGTGGTCTAAACCCTAGAATTGAAAGCATGGAATGGAATTCCCTCTTACAATTCACGCGTGAAGAGTTTAAATAGAAAAAGGGAAATCCGCCAAGGTAGTGACCGCTTGGGGGTAGCGTTCGCTACCCCCATGTTCTGTCCTGAAGCGATGAAGAGGGGTAGCAGGCGCTAGGGGGTACCGCTCGCTACCCCAACGTTCTGCCCAAGTTGATCTTCCAAGAGGCCTAGCGACCGCTAGTCTGGAGTAGAATAGACTGGACAGTTGTGCAGAACTCCCTGATGAATAGGAGTGCGTCTTCGTTAAGCAGCCCATAAAATGATGGAAGCAAGTTGATGTGGTTGTGTTTCAGCTCATAGTTCCTCCCCACAGTAGAGAGTACGATAGCGGATGCGGTGATGCCATAGGTTGGCCTGACAAAGTCTCCGAGCTTCATAGGTGTTTCGTCTTCCTCGGCCATTATTACTAGTTTTTCTTCAAATAATAAGGCGAGATTGACGACGTCCCTATACCGCTCTTCAAGCACGACTTCTCTTCTATTGATGTTGTCAACGTAAGGCACCAACTCTTGTCTCAAGCTTCAGCGACCTAACATACACAAACCAAAAGAAGATCAAATGTACCTTGCAGGAGCAAAGAAATAATGAAAAGAAAAATAAAATGCAACGCAAATAAATGCCTAAAGCCCTCCCCGACAACGACGCCAAAATTTGTTTCAACTTATTTTATTAAGTTACTCGCAAGAGAACGAATTCGTTATAAATTAATAAGCTGACCCTAGTCGTATTCTCAATGAAGGCTAAACAGGGCTTTATCTACGTTACCAAACAGAAAACAGTAAAAGAATGAGTTTTAGTTTTTAACTACTCTAATTAATTTATCTAGGCGAATAAAACTAAAGGATTGAAAGTGCGAATTATCTAGGCGAGAATTAATAAAGCAATTAAATTCTAAATCTAAGAACATTGAATTAATGGAAAGAAATCTAAACATTCCTTGGATCGATTAATTAACATGATCAATAGAATTTGAATTACAAATTGGGAATTAATCAAGAAAAGAGCAAGAAGAAAGGAAGCATAAAGCAATAAAGAAAGCAATAAGAACTTACTAATTGAATGGAATATCAATGTATTAAAAAGTCTCCAGTTTTGAATCATGAACGAATCCACAAATTGAAATTACATAACGAACTAAGGAAGTGAAATCTAGACTATGTGTTTTCTCTCGTGGTCTAAACCCTAGAATTGAAAGTACGGAATGAAATCCCCTCTTACAATTCACGCGTGAAGAGTTTAAATAGAAAAATGGAAATTCGCCAAGGTAGCGACCGCTAGGGGGTAGCATTCGCTACCCCCATGTTCTGTCCTGAAGCGATGAAGAGGGGTAGCGTGCGCTAGGGGGTAGCGCTCGCTACCCCAACGTTCTGCCCAAGTTGATCTTCCAAGGGGCCTGTGAGCGCTAGGGGGTAGCGGTCGCTAGCCCCTTGTTCTGCCCTATCCAAGCTCCTTTGGCCTAGCGAGCGCTAGGGGTTAGCGCCCGCTAGGCCTACTCTCGGCCAAGTGTGCAATTTTTCCAACTTTTCTTCGTCTTTTCGTCTCGTTTCTTTTGTCAAGCCTCGTTAATCCTTTTTATTGATCATTGCCTACAATGTAACATATAGAGGATCAAAGCATCAACTCGAACGACAATAATCAACATTATAGGTCCAAAAACATAATAGAAACGAGACCAAAAACGTATAAAACATTGATGTTCGGGCTGACCCGCGCTTTCGGGCCAAATTAACATCCCTACCCACTGCACCAATTACAGAGCGTGTGTAGCGTACATGTTAATGGACACTTGCTAATAATAGGAAGAAAAAATACTTTTCATCTGGGAAATAGTTTTGTATTTTCAATTTAGAAACCAATTTTTTCTAGTTACAATGATAATTCTAGCTGATTTTTATTTTCAGAAACTAGAAAAGGGCACCGTTGTGGTTACCCTAAATCTTGATTACTAGGTACATGTGCTACACACTATGAGAGAGTTTACTAAGCGGGATAAACCTAGATAAATAAAAATAATACTCCCTCCATCCTAATAAGTATGACACAAAATTTTTGGATACAGTTATTAAGAAGAGTGTATAAAGTAGTATAAAAGTGATAAAGGTTTGTCACGCCCGCGCTTTCTACTAAGTCTAGTAAAGTCGGGAACGTGACTAAGGAAAGGAATAAATGACGAGAGTAAGACAATGAATATTCCTCTCATAACATAAATCAAGGGTTCGTTCCGTAAATTCATGAAGTCAGAGTCATAAGCTCGTTACATCACGTAACTAAATTAAAGAGTTCAAAACTCGATCTTATTACATAAGGGTCTAGCAGCGGAAATATAGGATCGCGTAACGAAATCCTACGTGTATGAAGACACGTAGAACCCCCAAGAGTCAGCTACTAGGAGACCGACAAAAAGCCCAACGTAGCACCCGTATCTTCTTCGTTCTTAACCTGCACGTTTAGAAATACATGCAGCGCTGAGTACAAATTGTACTCAGTAGACACGTGCCGAAATCGTACACTTACATATATAACTGTCAAGCCATTCTGAGTGATACATAGGGATTTTTGTCTCTAAAGCACCTATGTTCACAAAAGCATTTCTTTGAGAAAGTTCTAGTTTGACTGATCAGTCCTAGTTCTTTGTAATCAACCATATCTGAACGTTATTTGTGCCGGGGAAGTGGCCACTTCCCACAGACACTCGACCGGCCAACCTTTCGCTGGCTCACAGTCCATTGTGTACACTAGTTCGAGTGGAGACGCTAACCCATTGGAACCCGAATTCGATTATAAATATAACAGATAGGCATCATACATAAATCGAAAACATTTATGGCAAGACAGTGCTTTGCAAATATTTCGTTTCATTTTGAAAGCATGCACACATATATTTTTATAGAGTAAGAAAAGTCTACCTGAATAGTCTTGGTAATTGGTGATTGCTCCGTTCTCGAGATGCGGATCCGACCTCTCGTCGAAACCTTTAAATAAGTCTCGCGTGAGATACATTGGTCAAGTATGTCTAGTACTTCTAAGTGTAAGGAAATATTATCCTTCACTATTTCAAGAGTCATTCTCGGGTCTTTAGAACTCAACTATTATACGAGTTTAGGAGTTGCATTTCTAGAGGTGTCGTTTGAAGATTTCTAATCAAGCTATTGCTTAGAAACTTACTAACCCAATTAACTAATTATTGGGTGAAATGATTTAAGGACATTTCTAAATTAATATCTTGATCTTTGAATCAAGATAAGTAAATTTCTAATTAGGCTAATTAAATTCCAATTGTCACATTATAAGCATGATTTATAATTTAATCTTTTCTTATGATTAAATTCTAATTAATCAATTAAGTTCTAATTTGGTAAATAAATTTCTACTTAATGAATTAAGTCTTCCAATTTGGCTTTAAAATTCTATTCTTGGACTTAGCCCAATTAAATTAAGTCTTGTCACCTTAATTGAATAATTAACCCAATTAGGATTAACTAACTTCTAGCCCATTAGTAGTTCATTAAGTCCACTCCTTAAATTTTATTCAGCCCATTAAAATAAATAGCTAGGCCCATAACTAATTTAATTAAATTAGGCCCGTTGGGATTTATCTCGGCCCAGTTACTATTCTACCTTAAGCCCACTTAATATTTCTTACTAGTTCATCCCATGGATTCAACTGGGTTGGCCCAATTCATTTTTATTTCTGGGGCCCAACATATCTAATATTCGGCCCGTTAACCCGGCCCATGACCCGGCCCAGGTTCTAGGTTATTCTAACCCAACTCTAGACTTAGGGTTGAATTATACCCTATTCTCATTCTTTCTCTTCTTTCTCCCATCACTGAGACGCTCGCCTCTCTTCTTTCCCTCTCTGTTCCTTGCTCCAGCCTCGCTGCTGTGTCAAAGAGTAGCGCCCAACGCCAAGCCCCTCGCAAATTCTTCCCCGGCGTCGAGCAGCAACGCCTCCTGCCCATCCCAGCGCCACCGCCTCTGCCCTCCTCTCCGTCGCCTCATCCCTCAGGTATATTTCTCCTTTCTTCTCGATTGGTTAAGTGATGTTTTGACTTAAAGATTCGGTCTTGATTATTTCATTCTATTTCTGAGATTGGAGAGAATTGTGACTTTAGTTAGGGCTCTAGGGCAGTTTGAATTTCCAGATTTGGTTTCAATCTTCTATTAATTAACATGCCCTTTTTCTTGTTTTGAGGGATCGAATTGGGTGGAGCTAGGAGCTGGAGAGGTGTGGATTAAGGCTGGAATAGTTCGGTTCGGGGGCATGGCTGGTCGCTGGGCTCCTCTCAGAGCCCTGCTCCTTCTACTTCCTTCGACAGGGAGGCTCGCCGGCGGCAGTTCGTTGGTTGCTGTCGCCCTTCAGGTAACCTCAGTCTCCTTTCCTTATTTTTAATTGAGAAGTGGTAATTTCTGCATTGTCTAAGCCTACTCTAAGGTTATGTTGCTGTTGTGTTACAAGTCTTATACCTTGTTGTTCAAATTTTTCTGATTTGGTATGTGGGAGTTTATCAAGAAAAGAGTTCCATCTAGAGCTAAACTGCTGTGAGTCTAAAGCATGAGAATTTCCTTTCCAGTTCGAATTTTGAGGAAGCTAAGTAATCAAGTCCTAAGGGCTAATAATACAAGCTAAGTGGTTAAAGTTCTACACATGTTGCAATAACATATTATGTTCTAAATTCTCCTAATGTGATGAGGTTCTAAATCTGGTGCAGGTAGTTTCATCTACAATATGACTAAGTTGAAAGCATATATATTATCTTGGGTTAAGATTCAAAACTACACTGCTCCATAGCATGCTTAACTGAAATGTGGGGTTCTGAAGTTGGATTTGTTTTATTTCATATCAGATTTTAGTGTTCTTGTATGTTTAGTGTTTTCTAACTCATAAGCTGATGGGGTATTCTGAAATAGATTCTTAACATTCCAGATTGGTTTCTCCTTTATTAATTTAGACTTGTTCTTTCTAGTTTTGAGGAAATCGATTTGTGAAGCTGAGATTGGGGATGGCTCGATTACAGAGCTTAGAGGGTAGCTCCTTGGCCTCAGATAACTCATCCATTCATGAGGTAATTTAAGCTAGGTGGAACTTACAGATTGATGTTGTTTTAATTGTGGATGCGAGTTGATTTCAAATCCTTTTAAGTTTCGTTATATTATGAAATCTAGGCAGATGTGTAGTATACACATGGTCAAATTTCTGGGCAGCTCTTATGCAATCTATGTTCGGGGTACATAAGAAAAGTTTAATTTCTGCATTGCTAAATCTTATGTAAATTTTTGTTGATGAGTCTTATGACTGTGTGAGTTCTAGGATCTGCTTGTATTGTTCTATAGCATGCTCATCATGTCAAGATTTCTAAGTGCTAGATTTGTCCTTTAGGATTGATGTAAAAAGGGGTCTTAGTTGTCCACTAAGTCAGCTAAAGAATTACCAATAAGGTTGTGCTATGAAGTATTTGTCCAGATTTAGCTAAACAAAGTGAATCACTAATGTTTAAGGTTGAGTCCCGCGTACCTTGAGAATCTAATTGTATTTGATTTGGTTTGCCCGGACCTTCTTTCTTTCAGCTTTTCTCTAACTGTTAGAATGCTCCCCTTAGGAATTCCTTATACTTCTCTTAATGTGCTAAGTGTTTGAGTGAGTGAGTTTGTGACTTGTAAACTTTCTAAGGTGAAAATGATGGGTATTTATAGGAGATGCCAAGGTTAAGGGTTGAATCACTCAATTCTAGTGCTGTTGTGTGGTGTTCTAATCTGATTGACTTTGTTGTTTTGTCTCTAATTGCAGGCTCTCTGTCCAAGGGTGGCAGCATGCTCTGTACCATGCTGTGGCGTTTTGGAGAGGTGAAGAGGACTGCTTTGGGCAAGCCCATCACTTTCTGTCTCCTATTTTCATTCCAATTTTCTCCCTTATATGGTTTAAGCTAACTCCTCCTGCTTTTTCTAGATTTTGCCAGTTTGCTAGACATGTAAGGAAGGGCAAAAGAGGACAACCTATTCATTTCCTTACCCTCACTGTCGAGACTGTCACACATGTCTCCTTGGCAGCCTGCAGCTTTTCCTTCCCTTTTTTTTTCATCCAACTGTAGTGTATTTTTTTCTGTAGAGTGTATTTTGGGAAGTTCCTTTTTCCTTCCTTTACAGTAGTCTAAGAATATCCATTCTTGATTTTCGAGTGCAGCCACAACAGTTGGCCATGTCTCATCTCTGCACTCCTAGCACTATTTATTTATTATTATTTTTTTTTATTTTAATTAATCACTGTACACATATATAGATTGAGAGATAGGTGTTCATACACCCATATATATAGACATTTGCACACTTCTTTCAAGTGTACAATATATATATATGTTGCACACTTATTTCCAACCATTTAAAAAAAATGCTAATTGCTTTGATTGGTGGTGTTCAAAATTGCCTATCACTATAAGAATTTAATCTCATTCATTTCTTTAAAATCATATCCCACTAGAAATGATTTAAGATACTATAATTTGTATACTTTCCATTAATTGCTAGTTAGAATGAATGATGGCATTTAAACATCATCAATCACCATTAATCAATGACTTGCTACTAATTTATAATTAGCGGCATCGGCTCACGTTCTAAAGGCTCGGATACCTTCTAACTTACATGAGTCACTATTACATTAGACTATTCTTACTAATTATCGAAACAATTTGTCTCGTAAACCAATTACTAGTTCATAAAAATTCGAACGGATTGCTAGTTCATTCGGGAGTGAAAAGTCGGGGCATAACAAGGTTGTAGGGTCCACATATTTTTAAAGAGATAACTTTTACTAGTATTTTAGAAATGTGTCAAGTTTAGTGGGACGTCCCAATAAGGGAATTGTGTCAAGCTTAATGCGACGAAGGGAGTATAAATTAATATAATATTTACTAATTAGGATTAGACTCACAAGATATCCCAAAACCCGTGATTATGACCTTAATAATGAATTATTTACTTGATAAGTATCCTACCAGGGTGGAATTAAAATAATTAAAGTGAATTATTTTGATTAATCCTATCATCCTTCATAAACATTCCCTATGTATTTGTTGTGACCTTTCAATATTTAAAAATCTCACTCCAATTAATAACACACTTGCTAATTTCCCACATGAGATATTATGATTTTTGATTGAAAAGTAAGAGATGAACTAGAGAAATAATCGAAAGATACCAAGTAAACATTGAGAGAGAGGAAAGAGATATTGTATAAAAATGTAGAACTATTATTTATGTGTAAGAAATTTACAAAATAAATGATTCTTTACAGGAAGTTCATATATATTTATATAGATGTGGAAAAGTAACTACTTATCATTCCATTTGCTAACTAATAAAGTGCGACTATTGCGTGACAAGTAAGATTGTTATTCAGTTTCATAACTAAGCCAACCTCTATAACCTCATCTTCCCAGAAAGTGGGTCATTAAATTAACCTTGCAAAGCATCTTATTGACTCAACAACTCGACAACATTAAGTCGACCTTACAAAGCAAGAGTTTCTACAAATCAACTTGTTCAAAAAATATTTAAATAAAGAACAATGGTTTTTAATAATAATTTTATTAACTAATTTTAAAATTTCAAGTCGTTACATTTTCTACACTTTTGCTTAATTAAAGAAGATGAGAACGATTTGAGACCTTTTTAGATTGTGTTCTTATAGTTTTATGACAAAATTTAAGTTATTAACATTACAGACTAAGTTATTATTATAATAATGGAGTTGTTGGAGTTCATGGAGTATATGAATTCGTAGTAATATTTTTTGAATTGGTTATGATTTTTCATTTTTTCCTGTTTATATAGTACTACATTCGTTTCGTTAAAGTTGATTTATGTTTTTTGTTGGACCGTTTTAATAAGTTGACTTATTTTTATAAATAATAAAAAATAAATCAATCAATTTTAACGGGATGGAGGAAGTAATTTTCGTTGATTGATGACCAATTTCACACGTTTGGTGATATTTGTTGTTTTAATTAATTCAAGAGATTCTAGAAATGAGATTTAGTGCTTGGAAGCGACAAAGGGTGTAAACATTGAGTAATAGTGATTGTTTTAGGAAGAGTTAAGTCAGATGTTGATCGATTTGATTTGAATAAATAAATTTGAATTCACAATTCCATATAGAACCGAAATTCCCATAATAACTCCATATTTAAATATTTTGCAATCATGCACTTTTATTATTAATTGTTTAAATTTAATTTTGAATTCATTACATTCACGAATAAAATGGTCGGTTTATATTTTCTTGAAAGGATAATAACAGATAAACAATTTATATCACCTAAATAAAATTACATATGGTGTAAACTGTAAAGGTCCTCACATTATTAGATACATCATTATAGAGCTAATAGGTTAAGTTATCCATTTTTTAAAAATAAAGATAAAAATATTTATTTAAAAATAAAAAATAAAATACTCATTTAGACGAATATATGAAAAATTTGTTCACATGCTCGTAAGGAAAGTTTCATGTACTCGTGTAAGTATATATTTTTTATAATTTATTTTTAAGTGAATATTTTTTTATTTTTTACTTATTAAAGATATTATTTTAACTTTTATCTCTACATTATAATGCAAAATAGAGGTGATATAAAAAAATATAGTAACCCTTTAAAAATAAAATTATAATTATTAATTTCTTAAACACAATATAGACAATTAACTATGCAGGTTTGGAGAATTTTATTATGCACAATATCATTCTGATAACATGTGTTAAAATAATTTGAATTCGAGAGATATTACAAGTACGATTCAAAAAAATGTGTTTATTTTGAACAATAAAATATATTTATAAAAATATATGATTGTACATTAAAAGATAAAATTATTAAGAATTAATTTAAACTATTTTTATTAATTAATCAAAGTAAACGACACCATAATTAAATTAATACCTTAATCAAAGCACTTTCAATAAAGATTACACTGCAGCGTGGAGAAGTGACTAGCTCAAGCAAAGAAGTTACACACACACACCCACCCAAGCACGCAGTGACCGTGAAACAACGACGGCGAACCAAATGCTCGATCGGGCCCTCTCGATACGGCGGTCTCCACACGCCACCGACGATGTCGCATTCTTCGATGACGGCGGCGCCGGCGACGAGTCCAAGACCCGCAAGCACATATCCATCGCGATGCGGGCCACCAATTTCCTGACCCGAACCGGATACCTTTGGCCCCTTCTTGTCATCGGCATCCTCATCGTGATTATCCTCTCCTTCATCATCAATTCGCGTGATTTGGTCTGCATCTCGGCTTCCACCTCCGATCACATTTCGCGGTTGAGGTTCTTCGGGTTTGATGCGCTGGAGTCGGATTTCGGATCCCTAGGTGTTCCTTGGTGTTAGTTTCTATCACTTTCGTCTCGATATTTTTCCCTTCTATTTGAACAATGTGGATTGATTGGGTGGGTGTTTAGAAAACGAGTGCGCACTGACCTATTTCTGAATCCTAATTGCAATATTGAAGTATTAATGCTTTAATTCTATGTTTTTGTAGTTATTGATTGTAAATCTGCCGTCATTATCTTCGGACACATCTCACACTTAAGCAGATATATTATGTATGTGTGGGTAGTGCATCTAGTAATGATAAACCATGTTCAGGTACATTTTTTTGTAGAAGACCGATATAGAATCAGCTGCCCATAATATTCGTTGCTTCTCGCGAAAGCAATATATATTTTATTTACTCGTGATTGAGGATTCATGTAATGTGCAATTGGCGTGGAATTTATTCTGAATCATGAAACATAACCTGAAATGCTGCTTATGGTAGAGTCATTTTAGTTTTGTAGAGTAAGTATCAGGGCATTAACCTTTGCTATCTTGCTGTTTGTAGGCGTTGGTTATGATTTCTCTTATCATAGTGAAAAGGCTTAATAATGAGTTTGTCAATTAGTTTTTTATTTTTCTTCAGTTGGTAATTAGGTGGGAGTTGTGGGGTTTCCATTGAGATGGTAATTAGTTTGTTATTTCTAAATAATCTTGGAGAGAATAAGTTTGTATGATTTTGTACTCATATAATAGTTCTCCTTGTCAAAAGGCAGATCGAAACATGGAAAACAGGTAGAGTGGACATCCAAGGATTTGCTAATTGGTCTTGAAGAGTTCATACCAATATATGAGACCCGGCCCATTAAGAACAATATGTACGGAATGGGTTTAGACCATAGTTTTGGACTTTGGTTTATCACGAGATGGTTGAAGCCAAACTTAATGATTGAGAGTGGTGCTTTTAAAGGGCATTCAACTTGGGTTCTGAGGCAAGCAATGCCAGATATACCTATTGTGTCACTTTCACCTCGTCATCCTGAGAAGTACCTTAAGAAGGGCCCTGCTTATGTTGATAGAAATTGCACATACATTACTGGAAAAGACTTTGTAGACTTTGGAAGCATGGAATGGGGAAAATTGATGAGAAAATATGGGATCAAAGACCGCAGTCGAGTTCTTGTCTTCTTTGATGACCACCAAAATGAACTAAAGAGGTAAGATGCAAGTCCCTTGACTTCAATGCATAAATAGCAGATCTAGATAATGTTAGATTATGTATTAGCGATCAAAAATCAGCAACATAAAATTCTATTGACTTTATATTTTTATTCAACATATTGGTGAGTAGATTAAAGCAAGCACTGAAAGCTGGTTTCAAGCATCTACTCTTTGAAGACAACTATGATACTGGAACTGGTGATCATTACTCGCTCCGACAAATTTGTGATCAATTTTATATAAGAGGTACTTTTTCTTTCTTTTACAGCTTTATAGCCTTGACCAATTTGTGTGCCTTAGGTTCTAGTAATCTGGTTTTGACAAAGATGTGTATGGGTTTTAAATATTTTTTAGGTCAGGATAGAACATATTATCCATGAGTCAAATAATCATCCTTGAGGTTCCTTGGACTACATGCCTTCTCTGATATGAAAAGTTCTCCTTTATTTTTTATTGTTTTTCTAGCTAGTTGTGACTTCCAAGTTCATTTATCTTATTATTACTTTAGCTTTTGCTAAATACTTGAAACCAATTGCTAGCTTCCCATGCAACATCTATGAGGTTGTTTTTCTAGTATGTTTCTTTGGCAGCATTATGTGATAATATAATGTTCATACCTTTTTCCCTGCCATTCTTACAAATTTAGATTAGAATCTAAGAGGAAATTGGAGAAGAAAAACCATTTCACAGAGATTGAATTTTTATCAGAGCTTCTTCACTTTTTGAACTTTCAGCTGGGATACACAAAATATTTGACAATCTGATTTTGGTTTTAGATCACTGTTTGCCAATCTTATCCAGTGTTGTAAAAATCAATCGAGGCGTACGCCTCGATTCGATTCAAGTCCAAAACGCTTCAAGGCTATAGCCTCAATCGTATTCTGCGAGGCTTGCGCCTCAATTCAGTGAGGCGTAGGCCTTGAGGCTTAAAGGCGCTGAGGCGCAATCGAGGCGCTATTATCATATTTTTTAAAATATATCATCTTTTGGGCTAAAATTAAAGGCCCAATCTTAATTATTTGATCAGCCCATAAACCCATCTTAAAATTAAACACTAAAACTAACATAAATTATAATAAAAAAGAGAAGAAACTAAACCCTAAAACTAACGTGAAAAAAAGAAAGGAAGCGGTTCCTGCCGCCAGCTTCTCTTCTGCCACCAGCTCCTCTTCTGCCGCCATCTTTCCCGACCACCGCCGCCCCCCCTCCGGCGATCATTGATCAATGACCACTAAAACTTTAAACTAATGCCTTTAAGACTTTGGATATTTTATTTGATGCTTTTAAGACTTTATGATGCTTTTATTTGATGATATTTAGACTTTGTGGATGTTTTTTATTATTGCATAATTTTTGTGAATTTTTTTTTCACCTTTTTTCTGAGGCTTACGCCTCGATTCACAAAGGCAAAACGCCTCAAAAGCGCCTTAGGAACTTTACAACATTGATCTTATCTCTGTTCACTGTTTGAAAAATATATATCAGAGCTTCTATCTTTGTCCTTTCCCATTAATTTTAAGAAGGTAATATTTTTGATAACTGATTTTGGTTTTGGTCTTAGATAGTTACTTATTTAGGCACCTAAAAAGGAAATCAGTACTAAGTGAAAGTAGGAAATAGAGAAAAAGATAAAAGGGATAGAGTGTGCAAAAAGTGATATTCCAAATGCCTGTTTAAAATATAGCTGATGATGCAACATAACAAAATGACTTTGGAGGGATACCCTTTTGATTGTTGTCAAGATTTTAATCAATGGAGAGGACAATCAAGAGCAGTGCAACAGCGTGTCAGCGGCAAAGAAAATATCGTTGTTGTTTAATTGTTGTGGAGCTATAAATTACTAGAAAGAATTAGCGATCTTATAATCCAGTGGAGACCTGGTTTTAAATTTCATCAGAACAAAAAGACGAGTAGCCTACAAAAAAACAGAACTTGCCAATCTTATCTCTGTTCACTGTGCCTATTTATATATTTTTCTTATTTATTGAACCAAGGTTTTCATGACAGGTATATTCTTCCTATGTTTTTTGCGGCTTTGCCCTACGTATTTTATCGGGCTCATGCCCTGCCTTTTATGTGAAGAAATTGTAATTCAACAATACTAGCTAATTGTGCATTTTGCAAGTGACAGTGAGTTTTTGTTCGATTGTCTAGTTCTCGATCAGTTACACTTTCTAACCAACACGTGCCCTGGAATAATGCGACTACTACAAATCAAATTATATGCTTACATTTAGGGCAATGTGAATTACTGCAGGTGGTGGGCATAGCTGCTTCAAAGAAAGTGATGAAGCTAGAATAAGATCACGAAGGAGGAAATTTTGGGAGAAAGCAGTTGATATAGACGAGCTATGTGGGTCTGGAGAGGCATGGTGGGGAGTAAGAGGGCAGATGCGCGATGATTTTAACCACAGTAACAAGGCCATCACATATGCTGAACATTTTCAGAATAGCAGATATGTGGAATCGATTCTGGATGTTTACTGGGAACTACCCCCAGTTGCCGGCCCTTCACTTACGCATCAAACCAGATATGACCCAGCACGGGCCATTACTCCTATTGTAGAAGATGGTAGATACAGTTTGTTCCGGAAGCTTGGTTTGTCGCAGCTGGATCCTTCTGTATTTAATGGATACACCCAAATGGTATATCTTCAGGTATCTAAACCTGAAACTTAAATATTTAGTTCGGACACGGTAGGTTATTCTGCTCTTGTAATTTCGAATTTGTTAATATACATCGCCATTTTCCCTAACCTTTTTAATTTTGGCTTAGAACTTACATCCCTAAGTTTACGAATGGGCACACTTCCAAAATCATTTGATGTTCAGGTGTTTGATTGTCGTACTTAAATTATTATTATTATTATTATTATTATTATTAAGTAGTGCCGGCAACTTTATTACTCCAATCTGGTTGTCCCTCCATCCCATCACGCTACAAGTCGCACAAACACACATGAGCTCCTATAACAATCATGGGGTGGAGGAGAGAGAGGTGAAAACCTCGGTTTGAAGATCAAAGTATACGATTCAGAAGGGCTTCGACCGTGGAAATGCGGTTTCAAGGTCAAAGCATTATTAAAGTATACATTCATATACAAGCATTACATGGACATTTATGTGAGCAACGAAAATTATTATCAAACTTTAATTTAATCATTATCATATACTACTATATTATGCATTGATATAAGCATTGTTACTCCCTATTCAGATTAATACATTGCTATTGAGAATTAAGACATCCTACATGTTATTAATAGTTGCTGATTAGGACCAGCAAAATATTGTAATATGATTTAATCTAATAATTGAATGCAATTGGTAATTAGGACCACCTCTATCTCGCAATCCATGAATATATTTAATAACAATCATAGGTGTAAATAAATGAATGATCTCAATTCGACTAGAAATCTCACTCATTATGCTATAAAAGGCTCAATTTCTCAATATTTTTTAGAACGTCAATCCAGTTATATTGAAAATGTAAGACGTATATTTCAAAGCATTATTTATATTTAAGCATCGCAATAACTTGTTTTCAATTTTGTTTTGAAAATAAATATTTTATCATTGATTTATGATTTACTTTAAGTTGATTATTTATTGCTATTAAATCCATTTGTACAATACAGACTGTGTGACGAATCGATGATAACATAATGTAACACAACTTGATTACTTGTATAATAAAGTTTACAATCTATACAGACTTAGATATTTTTATCGAGAAAGACTGCAGTATCATTTCAATGTCTAGTGCTGACCTTAGTCGACATAATGATATCGATGCATTTATGATGTTGTACATGTAATTGCATATTTGCATTGTGTGGTTTCACAGAACGATGTCTCAAGAGATTATTTATTTCTTACTATATTAAATATATGTGGTTATTTATGCATCACTATGATATATTTGCACTTTCGAATTTTCCTAACCCCATACAATAGTACATTGTGTAATAGTAATTAGTTTAACGAAAATTAATGAGATGTTATTGCGTAGAATCGTGTCTCAACGAATCCGAGTTGATTATATTCGCATGAGACATTCAAAAATGATTATTATATAAAAATTGAACGGTTGAAAATATTTAAGATATAATAATAAATGTCTGAACCGGATCACTCACAGAAATTATATTAATTGATTTTCACTGTCAATGTGCTTTCATTAACTAATGAATATTGAATGTTAAGCGCGAAAAATAATTTATTTAAAGTAGATACAATTCGTAATATGGATAAATGATAAATAATTCAATATTTATTCAATAATAGAGTTGATAAATATTGATATAAAATTAATTTAATATAATAAATTATAGATTAGTTATTGACAATATTTTGCGGGATTATAATTAAGGATTTATTGGATATATTAAAGAATTGAGTTTTATGTTGAAAATTTGAGTCCATCGACCTTGAAACCTCTAATCGAGCTCACCAACCCTTGCTCAGTGATCTCATACTCATACTTGCGGCCACAATATATGCAATATCACAAGCCTTAGTCACTTCTTACCATCTTGGAGAAAGCATAGTTTCATCTTAATGACAGACCTTCGTCAGTTTGCCAATTACGAAATCTCGTAAAGGTGCAAGAGAAAAAACATAATCCAGTCAATAATGACGAATTAGTAATATATGATTCACGAGGAACACAATCAATAGAAATTGTTTTCCTTTTACTTTCCCAATTGGGTCATAAATAAATTCGAAATCTTTATCGAACAAATAACGATATTGAAAGATTAAAAATCAAGTAAGCTCAATTTTCATTTACTATAAGAAATAATATAATGTGTTGCACAAAAGAGATAAAGATTGATATAATATAATGTGTTGCACAAAAGAGATAAAGATTGATATAATATAATGTGTTGCACAAAAGAGATAAAGATTGATATGTGTTCCGGTAGAGGAAGATTGTTTCTATGTATTCAATGATCATGATGATTTTGTATCATGTTAATAAAAATTTTAGCATTTACTTATGTGTAGTGTTAAAAAGATATGAAGATCGATATGTAATTGATTTTAAATTGTATTATATACTATAATGCATTGATTATGTCCAACATTGTTTATAAATTATGATTTGAACCGTTAATTTCATATATGATAAAAGAACACAATTATGATATAAAAAATTATAATAAAAGAACACAATCGTAGTATACGATATTTTTTACATATGTTAAATTTGTATTATAAATAATATACTTTGTATTGTATATAAAGGAAAATTCACTACAATTCTTAACATAATAAATTGTATATAAATTATATCAATAAATGTATTGCATTCTCTCACATTCAAGTTCATAAATTTACCCAAATTTACAAACGTAATAATATACCTACACACACATTCAAATTTACCCAACACTTAAACATCATTAGCTGAATGCAATTGTTGTTCCTTTTTAATGGATTTCTCTCTAAAATTGAAAAAGTAATTGTTGTTCCTCGTTAATCGAACAAGGAATAAGGAAGATAAGACTGATAAAAAAATGGAGCTACCGGTAGTGAATAGGGGTGTACGGTACGGTATACCTTCCTAAAATTTTCATACCTTATACCTTATCTTTACCTTCGGTATAGAAAAATTTCATACCGTTACCTTACCATACTTTTCGGTATACCTTAATTTCGGTATGACATTTTTACATACCTATATCTTACCTTATTTTCGGTATTCCTTACCTTACTTCGGTATACCTTTATTTTACGATATACCTAAAAAATTATTTATTTAAATTATATATATAATTTATTTAAAACGTATAAATAAATGAAACATAAGGAACTATACGCTAAACAACACCTAAAGCAATCAACATGTACATAATGAGATTTTGACGTAATGAAAAATAACAAAACATTAAATTTCCTGTATTTTATTCATCAAATTGTCGAAATAAAAAAGGGAGAAAAACAAAATAAAGTAATCACACTATATATGTTCAATCAATCACCTTTCCAGTCTAATAATAATATTATCATAAGTCAAAACTATCAAACAAAATCATTCACATATAGCTATATATAATTAGCATTCAAAATTCATAATACTAAATCAATTTTCTCATAACTTCAAGTGTTCAATAACATTCAAAGTCACTGAATATGAGTTTTTTAACAACACAAGTTACCTAACTTCAATAGCATTCTTAAAACATTCTTGAAACAACTGGATAAGAATGTTTTAACATCAGCCACACAAAAAGAGTTCACTTGAAACCGAAATAAGCAAAATAAGTTCACTTGAAACCCAGATAAGCAAGAGCTACATCATAAAAAACAATCAAGTTCACTTGAAAATCCAACATCTCGTGAAACCTGCGAATTTTAGAAATAGTTAGTTACAATTAACCAGAAAAGAAGTTTAAATATTGATAAACAAAAAAAAAAATAGAATCTTACTTTCATGTTATATAATCTATAATATAGTCAGGTAGATGGCACAGTGAAAACCTTAGAACAACCTTGCTTCAGATTTGCATCTACATAAATTATAATAGAAACAAAATTAATGAATTTTATTTTGTATTAACATAAATAAAACAAAGTAAACAAAATTAAGAAACACTTACTCTTTTCAATTTCTTCGATTTCCCTGTATAAATCAAGATCGTCATCAGTTGGATCCTTATAAAAATTGAAATCTTCTGCTTTGAGCCAATCATTGGTGCACACCAATGCTTCAACCATTTTCGGGCTCAAACTAGTTCGAAAAGGATCCACAACCCTCTTACCCAAGCTAAATGCAGATTCACTAGCAACAGTTGAGCTTGGAATTGCAAATACATCTTTTGCAATTAGTGAAAGAATTGGATACTTAGTTGCACTTCCTTTCCACCACTCCAAAAGATCAAAACTGCAATTAGACCGCTTCTCGATCTCATCGGCTAGGTACTTATCCACTTCATTGGATATTTGTTGGAGTTGTTCTTCTTCGTTCACTACTTCCACTTTTTCATACAATCTCTCATAAAGACGTCGCTCACAACGACCTCTACTAGTATCATCTTCATCATTACACTCCAAAAGTGGAGTTTGCCTCTCAGTCAAAGTATCGTTTGCTCCATTGTACTCTATCCATAGAGTTATCAAACTATTCTTAACCCGAACAATGAAATCATTAACTCTTAAAGCTGCATCTATACCTCCCAAGTTATTGATGCTAACTTTGATCACTTGTAGCTTGTTTCTTGGATCCAAAACATTGGCAATAAAAATCAAATGATTCATTTTATTCCAATCCCCCAGTACTTGTTGAACTTTTCATTCATTGCTTGTGCAACCTTCTTAATGGTTGAGTTTGAATCATCACTGCAAGTACTCTCAATCTCACTTTGTAATGAAATCATTGATTCATAAATAAGTTGAGATGTAGGAGTTTTTGATGCACTAAACTCTAAAGTCGCATCGTAGAAATATTCAAGAAAGTATACAAATGCTGATGCGCTTTCCCAATCCTCTGTAGTTGGAGGCCCCATCCTTCCTTTACCCTTATCATCTTTTTCATGAAAATATTTCATAAAAGGCAATGATTCTTCAGCCATTCTTTCGAACACCCTTCTATACGTCAATGCAGCTTCAAGCATTTTATATGTTGAATTCCAACGAGTCTTGACATCCATAGGTACTGTTGATGTACTAGAAAATTTGGCTAGTACAGCAAATTCCCTAAACTTGCTTAATCTAGAAGGTGAAGAATGAAGAAACACAACAACATTCCTAATCGACTTAATTGAAAAATTAAGTTCCTTTAAGCCATCCTTAACTATCAAATTAATTATATGACAAGCGCATCTCAAATGCAGATATTTTCCACCAAACAATAAAGTATTGTCAGTACTCATTCTCTTTTTCAAGTAATCAATAGCAGTATCATTCGAAGAAGCATTGTCAACTACTATAGTGAACACTTTCTCAATCCCCCACTCTCTCAAACAAATCTCAATCATCTTGCCAATTTCTTCCCCAACATGACTAGTAATCTTTGTGAAGTTAATTATCCTCTTATGCAACTTCCAGTCATGATCTAAGAAATGAGCTGTGACAACCATATAATTTATGTTTTGAATAGATGTCCATGTGTCAGTAGTAATGCTCACCCTTTGTCCACTAAGCACACTTTGTATTTTACTTTTCTCAGCTAAATACAAATCATAAACCATACCTGCAACTTTCCTTCGATCTGGAATTCGGAATTTTGTTTGCAACTCATGGACAAGACTAACAAATCCCTTCCCTTCAACAGCTCGAAATGATGTTTCATCAATAATCACGTACTCTGTAATTTTCAATTCGCACTTTTTTTGATTGAAGGAATGAGAAACCACCGGATTCCCTTGCCCCATATTCTCATTAGTCAACACAGTTTGCCCTTTGTCACTTTTGCTCTCCTCATACAGCGGGCTTGACTTGCATCTCTTCACCAAGTGATTTTTTAACCCACTCGTACTACCACTAACTGCTGGTATTTCGGTTTTGCAATAGTTGCAGATTCCTATTTGTTGTAGGTTACCATCAATAGCTTTCCTAGTTCCTTTAACACAATGATCCCAAAATGGGCTTCTCCTTTTAGGAGCTACGGGAGGTTTTTGTGTTAAAACCTCGCCTACTCGTTTTCGACTAGTACCACCATCATTTGTTGAAGAATCAACCGTATTTGGTGTTGAATCAGGTGGACTTTGAAGTGTGTGAGAAGCTGATTCTGATTCCATCATAAGGTTCCTAAAATGAATAAGATATATATAAGGTAAACATACTCATATATGACAGATAATAGATGAACTTTGTAGATATAAATTGCATATATTTACTAGGACTAGTAAGATATTTGGTGTTCATTGACAAAACAAATAATAGACAAGCATCACTGAGGATTAGTAAACTAAACTGATCTGTTTTTTGGCATATATTTACTAGGACTACTAAGTTGTCGTCCATTTACCACTGAATACTACTTATTAGATTAAGCAAATCATTCACTTGCTACTGCAAATAAGATACCAATTAGTAAAACTAATCATGCAAGCAATTCAATTAACATTTTTTTCATCTTTTTTTCCTTGTTTTCACCTGGGCTGACTAACAATAAAAATAGCATGTAATTAATTCACCAAATTCTCACATTAAAGATTTATAGAACAAGATTTTGGTGCATTAAAAACCAAATATTTCTAGTGAAATTAGACTATGGGCTTCATTAAATCCTCATACATGTCCACATGAAACAACAATAACAGTTTGGTGGTGCAGCGATGTTGATTTTTGGCAACGTATCAGACGGCAGCAATAGTGACAACGACTGGGCAGAGAGAAAACACCTATAACAATAGAGCTTTGCGAGAGAGGAAACGTGGTGACTGCGACTGAGCAGCGTCGACGCCGTCGAGGAATATGAGACCGACGCCAACAATGGTGTGGAGAAGTGTTAGACAGCTGCAAGCAATTAGGGGGTAGGGTTTTTGATGTTCATTTTTGTATCCAATTCTAATTCTTCTAACATATAAAAAACGATTATAATATATGTATGTTATTATAATACATGTATGTATGTTATATATTATGTAAGACAACTAAATTTAATTTAATTATAGGATTTCATTGAAACTTATTTTATTATTGTGTTAATATTATTATATTATATTCCCTCCATCCCACTAAGCTTGACACCTTTTTTTTTCCGGCACGATTATTAAGGAGAGTGTATTAAATCATGTAAAAGATATAAAGGTGGTAGGGTCCACACCTTTTGGTGAGAATCGTGAGATAACTTTTGCTATTTTTGGGATGTGCCAAGCTTAGTGGGACGTACGGGGACATTTTGCAAACAACGGCCCTACCAAACCACAAGTGCAACCACCGAAAGATAGAGCACAAAGGTACCCAAAGGGAAGTCACGAAAACTAGGTAAGATCCAAAACTTCACGAATCTAATAGTAATACTTCTAGTTAATACTAGGTGTTTACAAGAGTAGGTAACTTGAGGCTAGACACGTACCAAGTAGAGATGATTATTAGAATTTCCTTCATAATTAGAAGGAACTGCTACTATTGTCATAACCGAATATAGATTTAGGATTCACTTAAGGGTTTGACGGATAATCTTAGATTGATTTCAAGAAAATATTGAATACAACCTTAGAAATAGACTGATTTAATGGCCAAAAGATTCTAAAATGATTCGCAACATTCCCATATGTCACAACTTAGAAAATGCATGCTAGAGGAAAGCCGAAACTATCTTAGATAGCGAAGTGCAACAACTTAGAAATAAATCGATAACCATAGTGAGATTAATGTGGAGACGTCAAGTGCAAGAAGAAGCCGCATGTGAACTCAAAGAAAGATGAGAGAAAAGTACTCGAACTATTCGACGAGAAAATGATTGATGTCAGAATTTTCATTTTCCACACGGATTAAACATGCAAATTTCGGGACGAAATTTTTAGTTAGAGGGGTAGGATGTAATACCCTGCCCTTCTTAATCACAGTTTAGTTATATATTGAACCTATCAATTTGGGTAAAGTCGTTATTTTGCTACTTAACTAGAATTGAGAGGATAAGTTCCTATTGATATAAAAGTTATTGGTGAATTATTTTAAATTAAGATGTGGTGAAATAGATAAGCTCGTTTGGTAGCACTAGCTAGCAACCAATTATTGACTTTTATCATCTTATACATATTGATAACCAAGCTCTAAATTATTTATGAATAACAAATATGAGCTATAATCATTAATAGATGTTAATGAAAAGTTATAGAGGATTATCATTTAGCTTGGGACTTCAAGTTCCACTTTAATTTTTGACGTAAACACACATATATGAATATATGTGAGAGTATGTAGATGGGTAAGTGTATTCCTTAAACCAACACTTAGTAAATAAATAGAAGGAAAGAGACAAAATCCTAACAATACAATTAAGATTTTATACATCATCAACTATCAAGTGAATCTTGATTAAAGAGAAAGTTTACTATCTCAAATGGAGAGCTAAATTCTAAAACAACTAGACTAGAAGACTACATAGAAAACTAAGGTAAGAGTAAAGAAAAGAAAAGAGTGTGACTAAGGTGATGCTGCTCGAGCAAAGAGAAGGTAAGCAGCTGTCCTTTTTCCTGCACCATTCCATGCTGCCAACCTGTAGCAAAAGACAAAGAAGTTGTCTAAAAAAATAAAGCAGTCACCCTACAAGACTAGAAAAGTAGGGAAGAAAAGCTGTAAGTAGTTTCTAATTACATATCAAGACAATAGGAAGTCTAAATAGTACAAATCCCAATTGGTGAAAGAGAGAAGAGGAAAGGAAGGAAGCAGGGGTGCTGTCTTGGGACAGCCGCTCAGCAGGGAAAAGAGAGGGCCAGAATGACCAGTATGCTAATCCAGGAAGGACCAGGTTGCTGACCTGCTCCTTGATGCAACTCCCTCTCTCTCCTTTATGCTGTAATTCAGTCTCTTCTCCCAAGATATGGCCTGCAATATAAGCCAAAGAAAAGATCAGAACAGAGCTAGGAAAAGAGTACCAGCCGAGGTCAACCCCCAACTCTAAACCTCCACAATGAGACCTCTATAAATAACAACAAGCTTCCTAAACCGCTAGACTTTTGCAATCACACTCCACACACAAAGTTCAACGAATAAATACTTAGCAAATTGGAGTGGAACCGAAGGAGATTCTGCCCAAGCTTTGCCATAATTTTAGAAAGTGTAAGAGTTCTTAAGGTATGAAGAAGTATTTTTTTTAGCACTCTTTAAATACTGATTCATCAAATACTTAGCAATAAGGAACTACTCAGAAAAGAACTACTAAAATTTAGATCCTTACATAAGCTAGAAGTAGGAACAAGAAAGCACGAACATGAAGCTTATCACTTAGACCTTTCTTCAAACCAAAATGCACAGAACAAAATACATTCAGATCAGAACAGAGATATAGAACTTTAAAAACTATTAGCATCTCTTAGAATAAACTAAAACAGTATGATAATCAAGGGTAGAACACATTAAGAACTACATCACACACTCTCTTTCGGTTTATTAAAACTTAGACGTATTAACTAAATCACCAAACATGTCTCTTTTAGTAGATCATATCAGTAACATAAGGTTTATGTTAAAGACATAAATAGAACTGACTTCCAGAACATAGCCTGCTCAGATTTGGTTACTACACTCAATAGAACAAAACATATATTCTCCCTTCCTAGCAAAACATTAGAAACAATGAGGATATGAACATGTTCAAAGAAGATTGTAGTAGAATATTGCGACCTCATTAACCACAAATCTCATACTTTAAACACACTTAGACCCCAACACATTATAAAGGGAAGAGACTGAAACTTTAAAGTCCATATTACCAAATTTCCTTGGCAGAAATTATAAAACATCAACAATTCGAAAATAGAACAGCATACTGAACTTAGGAGTCCCAAACATCAAACTACAATCTGACCAAAATTCCAATCAACCAGAATCTAATAGAATAAAACTTAAAAGTTTAAGAACTTAGGAAAGAAGACTTATCTGCCTCAACTCGGCAGGCACATACAAGTTGTACCCAAACCATTCGATCCAGCCTAGCTTCGACCCCAAATTTTCAGCAAATCCCAACCCCTCCTCAAATCAATCCCGTAACTAAGGCAAACAGAACGAGAATTTAACAATGGAAGAGAATTTCATAAGGGTGTTGTGACTGCAAATCCCCAGAGAAAAGAAACAAATTCATAAATGGAAACATGCATGAATAATTGAACATAAAACAGACTAGCAATCTAAACATAGGAATCTACCCACCTTTGCTAAGTAAAAGACTGGCGAAGTTGAGCGCCGGTCAGAGAGAAAATAGGGGTTGTCGCGGTTGCAGTGACGGAGACGCGAGGCTCCGATGACCGCTGCCCGTCGGATGCAGGGCGAGTGTACCTTAGGGCCGAGGGTTGGACATGGGGAAGAGAGAGACACAGCGGCGAGAGAGCTCCGGCGAGACTCCTCACTGTGGAGATGGAGGTTGAGCGCTGAGACCGAGGGGTAGATGACTGGAGAAGAGAACGTAGAGAGAGAGAGGACACCAATAGGACCGGGCTCGCCGAAGAAATACCGAGAGAAGGAACGTGGAGGGGGGAAATGGTGATAGAGAGAGAGGAGACGTAGGCGTGAGTCTACGTTGGAAGAGAAGGAGGAGGAAGATGTGAGAGAATGAAGGAGATAGGGTTCTACAAGTTCCTGGGCCGGGTCAGATAAGTGAGTGGGCCAATAATCTATAGAACTAATAAGCTAAGTCTTGACAAAGGACTGGGCCAAATTAATTTATTAAGTTTGGGCCTAGATCTAATGGAAATGGGCTAACTTATAAATCTGAATGGACTAGGATAAATAAAACGTATGGGCCGAGTCTACTAATCTCGTGGGCCGAAAATCTAGTAATCTTATGGGCCAAACTCTTAATCAATATTAATGGGTTGAATTTTATTTAGTTGGGCTAATAGCTATTAATTTAATTGGATCAAGATCTAATTAATTTGGACTATGTCCAAGTGTAGAATATTACTATTGAACTTAGAGAATAAATTTATTAAGCTATAATTTAATCATAATAGTTGATTAAATTAAAATCATACCTAAGGTGTATTAATCAAAGTTAATACTAACCTATAAGATTAAAATAAATTTTTGAATCAAAATAATTCTAGTAGAAGTTTCTCTATGGATTATACCTAACAATTATTTACTTTGGTAAGTGAATAAATCATAGCTTGATTTAAGAATTTAATGACACCTTTAGATTTAGATACTCGAATATCAGTCGAGTTAAAACTCGATATTAATTCTCGAAATAAAAGGATAATACTTTCTTTAAAATAAATAAATATATATATATATATATAAATTAGTATGTATAGTCAAATATCTCACCCCGTAATCTAATTAAAGGTTAAATACAGGATTGAGAGTCTGAGTTCAAGAAGAGGAGGCGACTCAGGTAGGCTTTCTTCTACAAAATAAAATATGTGTTCTCATATGCATTTATGTTATTTTATTGCGAAGAGATTTTGAATTGAAAATATGTTTCAAGTATTGTCTGCCATAAAATGTTTATGATTTTCTTATGATGCCTATCTGCTCAGTTAAGTTAAAAGAATCGAATTCGGGTCCTGGTGGGATAACTGTCCTACTAGGACTAGTGTACACAAAGTAACCGTGAGTCATCGAACGGGTTGGCCGGTTAAAGTGATCATGAGCCATCGAGCGGGTTGGCCGGTCAAGGTGTTCGTGGAAGGTGGCCACCTTCCTGACACAAAGAAGAAGAAGAAATTACAGATATGGTGGATTACTAAAAGAACTTAGACAGCTGTCGAACTTTAAGATTTCACAAATGGATTTTAGTGAACATAGGTTCTTTAGAGACAAAATCCCTATGTTTCACTTACAATGACATGACAATTATATTTGTATGAGTGTGGTTTCGGCATGTGTCTACTGAGTACAATTTGTACTCAATCCTGCATGTATTTATAAATGTGCAGGTTGAGTGATGATGAAGGAGGAGTGCTACGTTCGGGCATTTTGTCGATCTCTTATTAGTTGACTCTTAGGGGTTCTACGTGTCTTCACACATGTAGAGCTTTTAGCGATCCAAGTAACTTTCCGCTGCTAGTTTGAGATCATTATGTAATAAACCTAAGACTCGAGTTTCTTTCATGTTATGTTGCATGCATTGAGCATAAGACTCAAGCCCTTTTCTTGCAAATCATGTGTAATGAATTATTCGCCCAGTTATGAGATTGTTGTTCAGTTTTGTCCTCGTTCCATTACCCCATTTCTATCCCGACTTCTTTAATCCCTTCCCAAGTCACGGTTTCCCCGACTTTACTATCCTTAGTGAAGTGCGGGCGTGACATTATAATAGTGAAATTAAATATAATATAGTTATTTTACATATTGTAAATTTACATAATTATTTTAATTAAATATTTGATAGTATACAATGTAGCTCCTTTTCTAATCAAATCTTATTATAAATGTGACATTCATATATTAGTTGATAGTTCATAATGTAAGTCACATAATTATCTTTGATGCTCGTAAGTTATAACTACATTAAAGATTGTTAGTATTATATAGTTATACAACTACTATATTAGTATTACATAGTTATATTATGAGTCATTGACTAACTAACTAATTATATAAAATATAGGTTAAATAATTATATTAATATTGTATATTTATATAACTAAATTTAGACGTATTAATTTATGAAGTTGTTGATGTGATCATATTCATATATAATTAAATAAGTTATATATTATAGTAAAATACAAAAATATGTAATTATAAAAGTTCGGTACGGTATCATACCTTACCAAAAATATGTGATACATTTATCTTACCGAAAAGTTCGGTACGGTATCATACCTTACCAAAAATTCCGGTATACCTTATATTCGGTATTTTACTGTATTTTTCGGTACGGTAAATACGGTATACCGTGTTTTCGGTAAATTTTGACAGCCCTAGTAGTGAATGAGAGGGCGTCCAAATTGGCATAGCGATTATTAACTTGACAAATTGCCCTAATACATTAATTGGACACATTTAATAATAAAAAAATGCCTCTAAAAAGTGTCACCGCGATATTTAATTTTTGTTATGGTGTATATATATCAACTTAATGGATTATTTATAAGTTATGTATACGCACTGCTAATTTCAAATATAATATAAGAACACAATCGTAATATGCAAAATTATGATTTGCACTGCAAATTCTCTACAACTTCAACTTCAACTGATTCTTCTCCAAAATATGACGTTTTTTTCTTCTTCGAGTGGTTTTAATTTTCAAAGTAGTTTCCAACATAAAATTTAAAATTTGGATATCAATTTTTCAATCTCTGCGTATATGTATACAATTTTACATATTAATTTATCAATTTGCATTGATGTTTAAGCAATGCAAATGTACATATAATATAGTTAAATCAATGCGAAACTCTCATATCAACACAAATTGATCATTATATATATAGTTATTTTTAGATCTCTCATTATTTATGAAAATTGTTTTTGTGCACAACTGACATTTAGTCCATATCAACATTAACTTTTTTTCTCCTTATAAAATTATTTCTTATTTTAATTTCTCCAAAATATACCATAGTAGTATCGTTATTTTTTCTTAATCTTCAAACAGTTATAATAAAAAAGAACAAAATACATCATATAGCTCTGATAGAAAATCCTAATGCATATTATAAAAGTCTATATTATACAATAGATAATGAAGTAGGCAAATGTGGATGGCTTTAAGGAAATTATAAAATAATTATCCAATCCCTTCACAAATTATTATGCCTCAAATTACATATATATAAAAAAGAAACACAGTAGATTGCCAACAACTTTTTTCTTCTTCTTATTTTAATATATAAGGTCAACAAGAAAATGACTGCCACCAACATTGAAAAATATAAAGCCAAGCTTTTCATCAATTTGCTCTGAGCCCAATCTCAATACTTTATGAAATTTTCAAAACCATTATGATTTACACTTCTCGACTTCATAATTACTCCAAATAATTACGTAAACGGTATTATTAAATGCCGACTCTTACATTAGCATTTGAAAACAAATTGCATGTGTTGTGGCTCACTCGAAATTTATCATGAAATTCCCCTTTAAATTAATAATAATAGGAATGTTTTAAAAAATGGATACTCTGTTTAACTAGTAAAAGAACATATGAAACATTGAGATTGCGGTAATAACTAAAATTATCGACTTTTATAAAATAAAGATAAAAAATATTCATTTAAAAATAAAAGATAAAAATACTCATATCACGTGATAATATGATGAATTTTCTCATTTGTTAATGTAATGCAAATTATTTTGTAAAATGAAATATATGAGAAGTACATGATCAATCTCTTCAAGTGCTCATGTAAATGAGTATTTTTTTTAATTTTTTATTTTTAAGTGGATATTTTTGTACTTTTTATTCATTAAAGTATGTATTTTAGTTTTTACCGCGATGGATTCTAATTCTCATAAAGAATATACTAGCGTTTTAAAAAAGATACAAACTATTTCTAATGGATTTGCTATTTTGAGATTGTAAATAGATTAAATTTGTTAAGATGCACATATTTGCATTGATGAATGATAACTTAATATAGCTATCACCTTTTAATTTATAGTTATTTTATTGACGAGATGCATGTATCACACTCTCAAGGTGTAACTAAAAATTACAATTGTTCAAAACGCAGTTAACACTATCCGTATTTTCAAAATTATTTATCATTAATTAATGGAATAGTACACGCGCGATGATAGTTAATAATAATAATAATAATGCTTAATAAGCATTATATATTATAGCAGAGAGGAAATCAAATAATATATATTGCTGAACTTTCAATGAAATAAAATTACATATGATCGTATTTATTTGGTAGAAAGAATTAATGAACTGTGTGCATTACTAAGTCATAATCTTTCTTTCAAATTTCAATAATTAGAAAAAATCGTATTTTTACTCAGCTAAATTTATGGGAGGTATCGTTATCTAATTAGCCAATCTGGTTATCATTATAAAGAAAGAAACTGGCAATACATTATCCCTCTTAAAGAAATTTAACACAACCCTAGCTAGCTGAGTCAAGTTGTTAGAATTCGCCTATTCTAGGATCTTACTTCATTATATCGTATACTATATTTTATTGTACTACTAGTATATATACAATGTATCTGTAGCTAATGTTGTTATATATAGTACTAGTAGTAACTTGCACTAAGCTAGTGGATGGAAAAAAGAAATGAGAAAATTAAAAAGAGAAAGGAAAATAGACAATTAATCAAACTACCCCCTTACAATTATTAGCTAGTTATATATGGCCCCAATTTAAGGAAGTTTAAGAGCTCCACAAGCAAATTGTTTAATTTTTGGCCTCAAAGCACTCACCATCACCTTTTTCTGTCGGATATTATTTAAATAAAGTTAAAGCAAGAATAGTAAATTAAATTGTAATTTCAATGAGAGATGGAGACCGTTTCTGATCATCTATCCTAAGTATGTGCCTAGCTCCTTATCAATATTTTTTTGTTAATGTAGCATTAGCTACATGGTATCGTCCCGTCCTGTAAATACGTTAAATTGTGTATGTAAATACGTTAAATTGTGTCTGTCGCAAATAGATGAGCGGTACTAATAAATATATTATCATTTAATTAATATATTAGATCTAGGTCCATTAGTTCAATTAGAATTAAATTAATCCGTAATTAATATTTCTAATTTTATGTGTTAATGATTTCAAAATTACAATATAACAAAACTCTCAAATAGTTACACTTGAGTGTAATTATTATGAGTGTCACAAAATTTTATTGCATGTCACTTAAAATTTTAGTGACATTTATTAAATTATAATTTGTGACATGTATTTGAAAGTGTCAATAGACAAAATTAACTACACCATTAGATGTTACTAATAATTTAGTGTTATGCATTTAAAATTTTGTGACACTCATAATAGTTAGACTCAGTTGTCATTATTTGATAATTTTGTTGTAGTGATAATTTTATTAACCATTAATTTTTTATAACTGTTTTAACTAAGCTTCATTAACATAATTACAATAATTTAATTTTATATAGTTTTAAAAATGATTAAATTAATATATAGTGCGATCGAAACGGTAATGAGATATAGAGTTGGGACGAAGTACATGGTGAGTAGATATAAAGTTGGGGTTAAAGATAATAAAATGTAGAGAGCAAAAGACAGTTGCGGATTTATTAAGGGGCATTAGAGTTCCCTATCTACCAATCAAATTTTTCTTACAAAATTATCGAATTTTCTTTTTGTGAATAGTTATCCCAAAAACAAATTACAGATATATAACTTTATCTAAATTAAGAAAACATATATAGCCCCACCGATTCTTTTTTGCGAAGAGAGATAATTTATTTAATGATTAGTAAATAAAAAATTATGGTATGTTTGTGTCAGTTTAGTGAGTAAAATAAATATTCAAAATAATAGATATTGAATTCGTGACATAATATATAATTTAAATTTAATATAATTCATATAAAAAAATACTTATTACTGACTTGGTTTGACCGAAAAACACTCACAGATTTGGTCAAACCAAGCCAGTAATAGTGGGACGGAGGGAGTACGTTATTGTATATATAAGTGTGAAAGACACGGGGAGGTGTTTTCTTCTACTTGTTCGATCCACTTCTGGGAAAGCACCACACAATTTCGAAAGCTTCAGTAAAGCCTCATTTTGGTGCGCAAAAACAAGTGAAAATATGGCTTAGTTTCCAACTTCATTTGCAGATCTAGAGAAAGACTGAAACATATTAGTATTAAGAAAGTAAGAAGGAAAAAAAGAATAGAATTGGGAAGAAGAGGTAAGAAAAACAAATGATGGCTGCAGGAAACCCTAATTGGTGGAGCATGAATGGCATGCATCCACAGCCGTTCATCTACGATGGCGCCGCCGCAGCCTCTAACCCTTCACCTCCCGATCTCAATCAACACGACTTTCCCCTTAGGTCTTGGAGCCACCTCCTTCTGTAACTCTCTCTCTCTCTCTCTGCATTTATAGCAGCATGCGTTTCTAGAGATAACATATGTATATATACCCTAATTTTCTTGTATGTATGTATGTATATATATATATAGATATAATATTGTGTTGTCTTGATTTGTAGGGGTGGAAATGGAATAGGAGGGGTTGAAGAAGAAGAAGAAGTAGAAGAGAGTGTTTTTGTGCATCGAAAGAAGGTGGAGAAATGGGAGCTAGAGGAAGAACAACAACAACAACAACAGTCAGTCTTGAATTTGAACCCATCTTTATTCACAAGAAATATTGATGTGAAGCAAGAATCAAATAATATTCATTATGCCCATCTACTACTACAAGATCATCATCATCAATTTCACAGAAACACTAATCCCTGGCCGCCACGTCAGCACGTAATCACCTCACCCACCTTCAGCTTCTCCTCCACCCCTTCCGCCTCTGCCTCCTCCGCCGCCGTCGAGCGTACCAAGAATCAACACCGCCACAATAAAGATCACTCCTCTGAGGTGACAAAAAGCTAGCTTCCACCCCCTTTTTCTCTTACTAGTAAAAAAATAAATAAATATCACTACTGTATACTACGAGAAAAGATCATAAAGGAACAAGATGGGAAAGAAAAGGTGAAAGTCTAAGAATCATTTGTTAGCAAAAAAAAAAAAATTGATGTTTAAAGGCTCATTATTACTCTATCAAAACGAGAAAAGAAAAAAAGAAGAGTGATTGATGTGTTCTTGGCACGCCAAATTCGAATAATAAATAATTAATCATAAAAACACTAATTAGTCTTTATTTTTTATTCGCTGGTAATTTAATTTAAGAATTACTGATTATGCTAAATTTCTAATTGTTTCAATACTTTTATGGGTGGAAATATGTTGAAATTAGTGCAACAGCAAGGGTGGTGGTGGGGTATCTAATAAGAAGGCTAGGGTTCAACAATCCTCACCACAACCAGCTTTGAAGGTAAAGGAATCTCTCTTATAACTTAGTTCTCCTTTTGAGCCTTCTTTCTATGCACAATAATAGTACGTATAATTTATTATTCAGTTGTCGAGATTCTTACACAAAATTATGGGCTTGAACACCAAGATTATTCATCTATTAATTATTATTTTTTTTAATTATATTTACACTCATACAGGTGAGAAAAGAGAAATTGGGGGAAAGAATAACAACTCTTCACCAAATTGTTTCTCCATTTGGCAAGGTACGTAATTGAAAGAACTACTTGGAACCTTTAAATCACTGGTGTATTTAACATATTATATATACTTACTTCATTTAATTGATTTGGAGTTGAGAGAATCCCCTATATATTCCCATTTCATAAATACATATAATGAAAATAGCAGTTAACCCTTTTATAACATACTCTAAAACCCAAAAAAAGTAAATACTAATGCAGCATGGTTAGTCGGTGAAATATAAAAAGGTAGGTGTATGTGAGAGAGAGGGGGTTCATTTTCTTTATACTACTTTTATCATACGATCTGAGCTTGTGCTATCTTTATTTCTGTTTTTATGAGAATATTGTGTTTTTTAAGACTAACTTATTATAAGAGTTTGAGAGTGTGGTGTTTATGTTTCTCTTTTGCAGACTGACACCGCCTCTGTCTTGTCAGAAGCCATTTGTTACATTAGATTCCTTCAGTGTCAAATTGAGGTAATATTTACTTCTTGCAAATTAAAATTTTTATTTATATTATTATTTCTTTTAATTAAAATGCTTATTAAATGGAGTTTAAATTTCATATAGTTCTATATGTATGGATTGATATGAGTGTACTTATTATAAGTGATCAATCTCAAATGTTATAAACATCAGTTAGCAGATTGACAATATTATCGTAAAATCTTTAAAATATTTGTGGACGAGAGTATTACGAGATATAAGAGGTACTCTCTTCGTGCTATTAAATTTGACACAATTCTCTTATTTGGACTTCCCATGAAACTTGACACATTTCTAAAATAGTAAAAATGGACCCTACCACTTTTATCATTTTTACACTACTTTATACATTTACCTTAATAACTGTACCAAAAAGTTTTGTGTGTTCGATGGAGAGAGGAAGTAATTAATTTCTTATATAACATCATAATTTGCTCATATCACCTTATTTTGTATGCTTAATTATTAGGCTCAAAATGATATCTCGGTTAAAAGCATAGGCGCGTCTATGAAAATAATTAAAAGTTCCAATTGCGAAAACTAAGTAATTGTAAAATAAGTAAAGATTCCTGATTCATCTTATAATTATCTTTGAAATATAAAAACGAAAAGGAATTTTTTTTTTTTTTGTATATTTATTTAAATATGGAAGTATTACTTATAATTGATGTGCAGGCACTAAGCTCTCCTCCCTACATGCGCAATGCTGGAGCAGGAAACACAGTAGTACATCACCAACAACATTCTGTAAATATATACACATGCGCATTTTCTTACACATTCCCCCATGCATCATCATGATTATAGATACTCTTCCGCCATTTTTTTACCACTTCCTCATTTTCGTGTGTCGATAAAATTTCTCACTTTTATATTTATTTTTGACGATTAACTCTCCACTCCCAATACATTAAAATGGTTCTCATTCTTCACTCATTATACACTACATATCATTATTAATGTGGGCCTCATTTTCCATTAACTACACACTGCACATCATTATCAATGTGAGTTTCATTCTCCACTCACTACACGTTATCATTTACTAATTAAAGTCAAATTATTTTATTAAAATTCGTATAAGATCAAAGTGAGAAGGATTATCGTGTACCAAGAAATTACTATTAATGTTGTGAAAGGATTATCGTCTACCAAGAAAGTACTATTAATGTTGGGAAATGGGACCCCTTCTCCATAATATTAAAGTCAATTAAGTTAGAAGGAAAAAAGAACCCTTCTACATAATATTAGTAGATTATTTCTTTGGTGGTCGGAAAATGATCTCATTTTGATTAAAAATATTTAGAGTATCTAAAATTTTATTTTGCCAGGTTCAAGAAAAGACTTGTTTGTTTCCCGAAGAGCGTTCTCAGGTATTTATGCTGCTTTTATTGGATCTATCATCACTTCCTTAAAAGAGGGTTTATTTGGTTAAAGTGAATTTATTAATTTGAAGTAATTAATTACTTAAAGTTCTTTGTTACTTTCATGGTTATAAGGAACTTAGGATTACAAGATGATGAAAATTCAACAATTTCTTTTCCTTGAATATATTTTATTTATTTCAGTATTGTGGCTCACTTTAATTAGTTATTTAATTAATATTTTGTAGCAATTCTTGAATGATATTGCCATGGATGGAAGAGGAGTTTTAAAGCAGGTAAACATTATCAGAGTATGAATTCTTTTTAAGTATATGAAACCAAACTGATAACTGACTGGAAAATTTCGCTTACTGATTATACTCTTTTAGTTGATAAATGGTAAAGAAGATAGTGAATGGTACTAAATTGGTGTTAAATTTATTTTCAGATGCATGCATCAATGAGTAATTAAAGATGTTAAAAAGTGCACAAAAAGTAAAGGTATATTATCACAAATGGCAGTTCTATCACAAAATATTTACTTTGCTGGGTAATTAATGCAGGGTGAATTAATGAAATAATATTAGTTTCCATGGCACTTAAGGATTGTGTAATTTTTGTGTTCCTTTGAATTAATGGTATATTCTAGTACTTTTGTGTTCTAGACTATGACTCATAAATAAAAAAATTTATTTTAATTAATATTTTTAAAAATAAAAAATTATTATGACATAATAAATCATAAGTAATAGTTATTTGAAAAAAAAATAATTTTTTTTAAAAATTATATGGTCTTTTTTTAATTCATCATTAAATGTTAAAAATAATTATATATCATATTTGAATGAGATCAACCCTAATATTATGTATAAAATTAAATTAAAATATATAAAATTAAATAAAAAATAAATTAAAATATAATTGTGAGATATGAAATATGAGACATAGAAGTAGGACAGTATTGAAACTCATCTTTTTACATCCATGCATGCTTCGTATTCGCATTAATTAATTGTGGAGTGATGCTAAATAACTATACACACAGTTACATTATTATAACTTATCATTAAAAAAATATGATTAAATTTAATATTATTATTTTGTGATACAGTCCTAAATTCGTGAAAATTAATAAATTTTATTAAAATTGTATTATTTCATGTCTAACGTCCGCGCAATATCAATTTTATATGCAGTGATGAATTTGCTTTATACTACACTTTATGATGAAAGATGTGAATTAAAAAATAAAGATCGACAAAATAGTAAATTTTTCAAAACCAATTTATACCCAATTAAATCAAAATGTGAGTGATCATAGATTTATATATAGTTAATTGTAATAGAAAAGTTCAAAAAATAAATCCATGAATGACTAGAATTAAATAATAAAATGAACATCATAAATTATGGCGCGCGTAGCATCGCTAAAGGTGTTAAAGTAGGTAATTTATTTGCTAGGAATAATTAATGGCAATATATATGAATAATTCGTTATGATGATTCATTTGTGACTATCATATTGTTCATAGTCATTTGTTGTGAGCTAGACTTAAGTAAAACTTATTTGATTTCTTAATTTGTTAAGTACATGCATGGATGCAACATATGACATCTTGTACTCCTAGTTAATTATATTAAGTAAATTTCTGAAAAGATAAAATAAAAATGTTCAGGATTCAGAAGGTGGTGGATCAGTGATAAAAGATTTGAGGAGTAGAGGACTATGCTTAGTTCCGATATCTTTCACTCAACACATTGTCAACGACAACACTGCCGATTACTGGGCCCCACCGCCCTTTTAATTTGATTTTCGATCCTGCTGCTACCTGCCATAACATCACAAGCGCTCATCCTACCAAATTAACGCTTCACTGCTTATGATGCTAGGGCATGCATCTCTCATTCTCTCTCACACATTGTTTATATATATATATATAGGGCATCAAAATTGATTTTACATATTGTTGGGTGTAATTATCCTTTTAATGACAATAAGTATCGGGTTTGAGTACTCCGACGTAATTTAATTGTTAATGTAATTCATTATTTTAAAGTTGTCAATGTTAGTGTTTGCGTTGATTTGCCTAACAGTAAGAGGTTAATGTCTAAAGTTAGAGGTCTGATCATGTTTAAGAACTCTGTGTTTGCATTACAAGAACATTGCCAGCTCTATTTGGAGGTCTAGATTAATTACTCCATTATATAATATATTACTTAGCTTGTGAAATTAATTTCGCATGGTTAAAACATTAAGGCTATGTTTGATATCCATGACACGATACTTATTTTAAGATAATTGCTTTAATTGTCACTATAGTGTCACAGATATTTGATATTTGAAATTAAATAGTCAGAGTGTGCATGTTAATTTTCAAGTCATTTACACATCAATGTGCTTACAGTACATACTTAATCTAAAGAACATAATTATATTAGTTGCTTCCAAAAAATTATCGTCTTTATGATTAATTTTACTACTCTTCAACTTATATAAATGTGTTGCTATATAAGTCTTGACTAAATAATACGTCCACATATAAACTGGGGATCGATCAGATTTTAACTTCTACTCTAATTATTTGATCTCTTCTTTAAAAAGATCATATTGTGATTAATATAAATAAATAATTTAAATAAAAAATAGAGCACTCATTTCGCAAAAAATAGTATATGCATGCATCCAACATGTTTCTATTTACTGAGGTGGTGTTTACTTTGCATGATAAAATGGATTGATAAAATTAATTCAAGTTAATCCAATATTTATTTTGATGGATTACTTAATTTTAAACTAATTTTATAATTTTAATACTCAATCATATATTTTATCAATCTAACTAATCACTCAATGTAAATATCATCAGAATATATTCTCTAGATGTATTATACAGTGTAGTGTTTGCAAATTAATTAAATGCGCGCGTATGCCTAACTTTCTGACTCAACCAACCAACGACCGAAAACCCAATAGATCCTTTAAATTAAAAATATGCTGATTTAAGCACCTTTTTTCCACCACAATCGTTACAGACGTCATGGATAATATATAAATTAATTAGAATATTATAAAGCACCATATTCCTTCAATATTAAAAAATAAAAACGATAGTTAATAGATTCATATATAATTTGAGATTATATATATTTGAAGCAACGAGTACTTAAAGATACACCCTCTTGCAACATATGATTAGTGAAAATGAAAAATGAAAAATGAAAAAAAAAACAACTTAATCATTCATTTAATAAATTAATAGTTATGATCTTATATATTTACAAATTAACTTTTATTTAAAATATACTTTCAAATTTTTATGTTCACTCCGTCCCGCCCAGTTTGTTACATTTGTTTTTGGGCACTGATAGGATATGGCCCATCAATAAGGCCCAAACAGAAGCCCATTAGCGGACCAGCCCAAGAGCAGCTCGGCCAGCCCAGTAGCACCTCGGCCCAACAGCTCGGCCCAATAGCTCGGCCCATAAGCCCAGTTACTTCGGCCCACTTGATGTAACCGCCTCTAAGTTATCTATAAATAGTCTCTCAAAGCTAGATTAAAGGGATAGATTCTGTAACTTTTGCTCTCAACTCATAATACAAAGGCTCTCCTCTCCCCGTGGACGTAGATCTCATTAAAGGTCGAACCACGTAAAACCCGTGTTATTACTTTCTACTCATCGTACCATCTCACTTCGAAAATTTAAGCTCGATCACTGGCGCCGTCTGTGGGAAACGAAATAAACTTTTGTGAGTTCGATCCAGATTTCCGAAGTGAAAGCAAGATGGTTAGATCTACCCGCTCTACTGCTATTGCCGCTGCAGCTAAGGGAAAGCACAACCAGACCGAGCTACCTAGTAATCCACCTCGTACATCTATTAACGAAGGGGATGAACAACATGCCCGATCTGGCAGGCAACCCACGAACCGCCGAACTCCCGAGGGTCATGTGGAAGACGTCCTTTCCCACCGAGCTAGCGACTCCATTAGCAGTGGAGGGCTAAATCAAGGTCGTCAACAAGGGAACACCGAACTCCAACCTCTGCTCGGAGATGCGCTCAAAGCATACCTAGACCTTCACGAACAAGACTTCCTCAAATTTGCCGAACGGCATCAGCAACGGGATCAGAACGAGGAGGATAGAGCAGGACCGTCCCGACCACCACCTCGTCCCTCGAACCAGATTGTCGAGGGAAGAAATGACGAGGTCCCCCGAAGACCGCATGATCGCCGAGGAAACATCGCCTCACCTCGGCGAGGTTCAACTTCACCTCGTCTAAACGTCGGCCCCTCTCGACGTAACGAGGAGTACCGTAGAGAAATGATGTCACCTCGTCGAAACGTCGATCCTTACCGACGTGACGAGGACGACCACAGAGAGGGAAGATTCACTGTCTACAGCATAATCGCTACCCCCTTTACCAACAAAATCCTCTACACTCCGCTCCCATCAACATATAGGGTCCCACCTATCAAACCCTATAATGGTACCTGTGACCCAAGCAACTTTTTGTCACAGTACCAATACAACATGTTGAACCAGGGATTGGCCGAGGACGTATATATGTGCAAAGTCTTCCCCGAACTGCTGGTGGACAATGCACGAAAATGGTTCGACAACCTCCCGCGCTGCAGCATAGGGTCGTATGCCGACCTGCTGGATGCCTTCGAGCAGCGCTTCTTCCAGAAAGCCGAAGCAAAGATCAGCTCGGCTCAACTCCTTACCTTGAGGCAAGGACGAGGAGAATCCATCAGCGACTTTTTGGCTAGATTCTACAATGAAAGCCTCAAGGTCGACCGTCTATCCGACGATGTCCTCATCTCGGCATTCCAAAATGCCATTCACTCCGGCACTCTCTTCAGGGAGCTCGTAAAAGAGCGCCCCCAAACCTCCAAACAATTGTGGAGGATTGTTGATACATTCGCCGAAGCAGATGAGGCCGATAGGAAGAAGCGAGCTATTGACCGACCTGAAGGTCAAGATAAGAAAAGAAGGGAGGAACGAGCTGATCACGGGCAAAATCGACGAGGAGCCCTTGAGAGAATCCAACGAGGTCCACTAGCGTCTCGCCTCGGACCTCGGCCTAGTCAAGAGCAAGATCGGGTAGAAATCTACGAGCTCCATACGAACTTGTTCCAGAAGCCTCTGCCGTTGTCCCGAACTGGATCAAAAAGACGATCAAGGGACAAGTATTGCGAGTTCCATGGGGACCACGGCCATGACACCGAGGAGTGCCGAAATCTCGCCTTGGAAATCGACCACCTAGTGCGAGGTGGCACTCTTGGAAAGTACCAAGGTCGAAATCAACTGGACACCCGACCTCGGAGCAGAGGCAAGCGAAGTAGAAACAGGGGGGAAAATTGCAAACCCCATCACAATAAGAAACCGAGGCATGATGACGAGGACGAGGATGAAGATCAGCCTTAATACGATGGGGTCATCGCCGCCATCATTGGGCTGCCGCAAGGTTCAACGAGGTCCTCACTGAAAGCAGAGGCTCGGAACCAACCATCGGAAGAGCCCTCTCATAAGAGGTTCAAAAAGGACGAAGTCGTTACCTTCTCTAGTGACGACCCCGTCCCTCACGCCTCGCCTCATCAAGATGCCACCATTATCGAAGCCGTGGTGGCCAACAAATTGGTGCACCGAGTATTCATCGATAGTGGAGCCTTGGTAAGCGTACTCTTCAAAAGCTGCTTCGACAAACTTGACATCGAAGAAGCACGCCTAAAACCAGCACCCGTCCCGTTGAAGAATTTCACACAAGGGGAGACCTCGACGAATGGTACGATCTCACTCCCCGTGACGGTAGGACAAAGTCCATTATCTACTACGAAGATAATCCACTTCTTCGTCGTCAAAGCCAACTCTCCCTACAACATTATCTTAGGAAGAGATTGGCTAATAGCGACGAGAGCAGTCTGCTCGGCCTACCACTTGATGATTAAAATCCCTTCAAGGAACGGAGTTATCACGCTTCGGGGAAATCAAACACAGGCCAAGGAGTGCATGCAGGTCGCGCTCCGAGGTTCTGGTGTGCAACATCCCCAAGCTTAGCAATTACAGAATCCCGAAGCGACGAAGTCGACCTCGCCCGTTGCAGAACCTCTTGAAGACGTCGTACTATACGAAAACGACGTGTCTAAGGTCGTCAAGGTCGGTTTCGTCGGGGGCACCGAACTCCGAAGTCAAGTTATTCAACTACTTCGGGAGTTTAGAGACATCTTTGCCTGGTCACCTATAGATATGACCGGGGTATCACCAAGTGTCATCACCCACCACCTCAACATCAATCCCGAGGTGAAACCAGTTCGGCAAAAGCAACGAACCTTCGCTGCCGAGAGAAATCAGGTGATACACAACGAGGTACGCCAACTACAGCAAGCCGATATTTTATTCGAGGTAAAATATCCGACGTGGTTGGCCAACCCCGTGATGGTGAAGAAGCAAGGAGGGGGATGGCGCATGTGTGTTGATTATACCGACCTCAACAAACACTGCCCTAAGGATTGTTACCCCCTCCCCAACATCGATAAGAAAGTGGAAGCCCTCGTCGGTCACGAGGTGTTTAGTTTTCTTGATCTGTACAAAGGCTATCATCAAGTCCTTATGAGTACCGAGGACTCTCCGAAGACAACCTTCGTTACAGACTTCGGCATTTTCGCTTACAAGAAAATGCCCTTCGGACTCAAAAACGCTGGAGCCACATATCAAAGGATGGTTGAAAAGATATTCGAGCTTCACATCGGCCAAATCGTTGAAGTATATATTGACGACATCGTCGTCAAAAGCAAAAAAGTCAATACCAGCTTAAACGACCTTCAGGTCGTCTTCAAACTACTCCGCGAGGTGAACCTGAAGTTAAACCCAGGAAAGTGTACTTTCATGGTCCAGTCCGGAAAATTCCTGGGGTGCTGGGTCTCTCGCGAAGGATTAAAAGCCAATCCAGCAAAGGTTAAGGTCGTCCAAGAGATGCAAATGCCGAAGTCAGTCCACGACGTGCATAGGTTAACGGGCTGCCTGGCCGCGCTCAGCCGATTCCTATCTAAAGCAGCCGAGAAGCAACTCCCATTCTTCAGAATCTTAAAGAAGGCGCCGAACTTCGAATGGAACGACGAGCACAAGTCAGCCTTCCAAAAACTGAAGAAATACATCGGCAACTTACCCACATTGTCCGTCCCTAAGGAAGGTGAAATTCTTTCTCTATATCTCGCCGCCTCGGACGAGTCAATAAGCGCAGTCCTAGTACGAGAAGGGCCTCGGCAATTGTCCATATACTTCATAAGCCGAGCTCTAAAAGGACCAGAGACGAGGTACCAACCCCTGGAGAAGGTCGCACTCGCCTTGGTGAATGCGGCAAGACGACTTCGACCATACTTTCATGCTCACCCGATACAAGTGTTGACCGACCTCCCACTTCGACAAGTACTTACGAAGCCAGAGGCATACAATCTCCTTTGCACCTCGGCAGGCTATCAAGGGACAAGCACTGACGGATTTCCTAGTAGAGGCAGTATTCGCCGAGCCTCCGAAGCCCACCAAACCTTCCGAGGAGAATACCAAAGAGGAAATGCCGAAGACACCTCCAGTAGCTTGTTGGAAAGTTTATGTGGATGGGGCGTCGGGCAAAAAAGGAAGTGGAGCCGGAATTCTGTTCATCAGTCCAGAAGGGAAGGAAATCCCTTATGCTCTGCGGTTAAACTTCCCGACCACAAACAACGAAGTGGAATACGAAGCTCTAATAGCCGGACTTCACCTCGCACAAAACCTTCAACTACGAGCTATACAAGTCTACAGTGACTCCCAGATCATAGTGAGTCACGTCCTAGGCAAATACGAAGCGCGAGATGAAAGGATGAAAAAATATCTCCACAAGGTCAAAACTTTACAAGAAAGCTTCTCATACTTCGAGTTGATACGAATCCCGAGAGGCGATAACGGCCGAGCTGATGCATTAAGTAAACTCGCGTCGTCATCTACAGCCTCTCCTGTAGAAGAAGTCACAACTCGAAGTATAGATGAAGCCGAAGTGAATATTGTGACCGATGCCGAGCCGAGCTGGATAACACCACTTCGGGATTATTTAGAAAGAGGCGAACTCCCTACTGATAAAATTGAAGCTCGGAAGCTTCAGAGCAAATCAGTCAAGTATGTTCTAGATCAGGGAGTATTATACAGAAAATCATATCTTCAACCTCTTCTAAGGTTCGCGGGACCCAACCAAGCGAACTGCATATTACGCGAAGTGCACGAAGGATCCTGTGGCAGTCACATCGGAGCTCGGGCTTTAAACAGAAAGATTATGAGATGGGGATACTACTGGCCGACCATGTTTCAAGACGCAGTCGACCTCGTTAAAAAGTGTCCGAAGTGCCAGCTCCATGCAACTGTGACGAGGTTACCTCAAACCGAGCTAACCAGCATGCAAAGCCCCTGGCCCTTCATGCAATGGGGGATAGACATCGTTGGTCCGTTTGAGCAAGCCCCTGGCCAGCTGCGATTCCTAATAGTAGCCATCGACTACTTTACGAAGTGGGTAGAGGCCGAGCCTCTAGCAAAAATTACGAGCAAAAGAGCCCTCAACTTCGTCTGGAAAAACGTAGTCTGCCGCTTCGGTATACCTCGCGTCCTCGTCTCGGATAATGGAACTCAATTTACGGACAAGACGTTTAGAGAATGGTGCTCCGAACTTAACATTCAACAGAAATTCACCTCGGTAGCACACCCTCAGGCGAATGGCCAAACCGAAGTCACGAACCGGACAATAGTCAAGGGTTTGAAGACTCGCCTCGACAAGGCCAAAGGAGATTGGGCCGAAAACTTACCCCAAGTCTTATGGTCCTACCGAACTACTCCTCGGACATCCAATGGAGAAACACCATACAGCCTCGTCTACGGCACCGAGGCAGTGATTCCAGTGGAGATCGGTTTGCCAAGCCCCCGAACTATAAACTTCACGACCAAGGCCAACGAAGAAGGTCTCCGAACTAACTTAGACCTGTTGGAAGAAAAGCGAGAACGTGCCTATATACAAGAAGCTCGATACAAACAGCAAGTAGCTCGGTATTATAACAACCGAGTGAAGCATCGACAGTTTCAAATAGGCGACCTCGTTCTCAGAAATAATGAAGTTAGTAAGGCAGAGAAGCTCGGTAAACTAGAAGCAACCTGGGAAGGCCCCTATCAAATCCAAGATGTCCTCGGCAAAGGGTCGTACAAGCTCGTCCACATATCTGGCGAGCCAGTACCCCGAACTTGGCATGTTTCTCACTTGAAGAAATATTACTTGTAATCTAAACAGTTCGGATTTTATTTCTTTTGTAGGATTTTATAAAGTATTATTTCTGTACACATGTCCAAATTAAGCTAAAACTCCAATTTTGGAGTAGCCTCTAGGGAGACCACTCCTATCGATAAATTCGACAAACAAGGAACTTGAAAGCCTAAACTTCGTCCTTAGACGAAGTGGCTGATTCAAAGCCTAAACTTCGTCCTTGGACGAAGTGGCTAAGCCAAAACTTCGTCCTTAGACGAAGTGGCTGCTTGAAAGCCTAAACTTCGTCATTGGACGAAGTGGCTAAGCCAAAACTTCGTCCTTAGACGAAGTGGCTACTTGAAAGCCTAAACTTCGTCCTTAGACGAAGTGGCTAAGCCTAAACTCCTTCCTTAGACGAAGTGGCTAAGCCTAAAACTTCGTCCTTATACGAAGTAACTACTCAAAATACATAGAAAGAAGTTCGTCCAAATTTCGACCTCGTCTACAGAAAGAAGTTCGGCATAAGACGAAGTAACTCCGAAATGCACCCTAGTCATTACAGAATCTTGAAGCAAACTTAATTGTACAATTGAGTAAAGCTTCAGAGAAGAAATGACGATAAAAGTTGAATTTTATTTCATAAGAATACATATTACAATCAGGGTGGAGGGTCCGAGCCCGGAGACCTCCTACTAAAATTGAGGTACTTCTCCACGAAATCCAGACCCGAGCTTGAGCTGGCGCCATGACCGAGCACCGAATCTAAAAAGGCCATTCCTTCACCACGGCCGAAACCTCCTCGGCCCCGACCTGGAGGCGCAGCTCGACCTCGGCCTGGAGGCGCAGCTCGACCTCGGCCCCTCACAACACGTCGGCCCCCGCCTCGCGCCATGATGGCTTGAGTCTGCTCTCGAGTCAGGGCCGCGCTGGGAGGCTGCACCCCCTCCAAGTTACCCTCCAAAAATGCTTCCGAGGCAGGGTCCAGTCTTGCATTCTTAGACTCGATCCACCTCTTCAGCTTCGGGTTCCTCTTCAAAATGATCTTGTACATGGATCTGAACTTGAGAAGCGCCTCTTCCTGTTCACGAACTTGCCAGGAATCATCGCCGTACTTCTCTATGTACTTCTTTGTATGAGCTCGGACCTCTTTTATTTGTGTGTGGACCTCGTACACGGTCAAGCCACCACTCTTATGAATACGGTCCTCGTATTCCGCATGTTCCTCCACCATGGCCTTAAAAGTTTGAATATCTTCCGAGGCCTGCTTATACTTATCCTCCAGTTCCAAAAACCTCGCATGCTCCTCGTCGAGCTTCTCCTGAGCCAACCGAAGCTTCGCCTCCAGCTCGGTCTCGATGTTGGTAGCTCGGCTTTTCCAACACGCGGCCTCGACTTCGGCAGCTTCGGCAGCCCGACGAAGCTCATTTATTTCTTGTTCAGATAGCGAAGTACTGGAGAAGTCAAAAGCAGGCTACAAAAATAAAGAAGTAGACAGTTCAGCAAAAGGCACAATTCAAAGAAAAGTATTTTATATACTTAGAAGAAACAAGGGCGCCGCCCTAATGGCGACGTAATACAAGCTAAAAAAAAAAAAAAAAAAAAAAAAAAAAAAAAAACTACTGAGCCCCATCCACACCGACCTCGGGCCCCACATCGCCGCCCTCGGCTCCTCCCTCTGCGGCATCGGCAGCCGACTCCCTGGCCAGATCAGCGATGACTGCTTCAAGATTGTCATCCCGATCCACAGGGCAGCGCCGAACTGCCTGCTCGGACAGCAGGGTCCTCTGCTGCGCGAGCTTCTCCACCACCGGGATGGCCGCAGTGCACTCTACGAGTACCTCCGCGTACTCCCGCAGCATCTCTTCTTTGGTCACCTCTTCATACCCGTACTTGACTTTGTCAAGCTCGGGGTAATCTTTGGCAACCAAGTCAAGCGCTGCCGAAGTAATCGGCGTACTCATAGCGCTCACCAGCTGCGCCGCCACGGTGCCGAAGTGCTTGGAACGGAAGATCCGCTCAGCAAGCGCTCGCAGCACGCCGCCCTGCTCGGCCGCCGCCCCGGTCATCCTCTCCCTCTCCGAGGCTAGCTCGCCCCTCAGCCCGGCCACCTCGGCCTCCAGCTCGGCCACCTTCCTCTCCGCCGCCAACAGCTCCGACAGGGTCCTCGCCTCCTGCCCCTCCGCCCTTGCTGCCTCGGCCCTCGCCTCCTTGAGCTCGGCATTTAGGGCCCGGAACTGCTCGACTCCGCCGATGACGAAGTGCGAGAGGGCAGTCAGCCCTTCCAGTACCATATCCGCCTCCTGCACAGAATATATCAGAACAGAACAAGAGAGAATTAATGAAGTAAATAAAGCTAAACTGTTTCCACTCACCTCGGGAAACGGTGCCCTTTGAGCCGCTCCCGACCCTGATGCCCGAGCATCTGGGCCTCTTACCACCTCCCTCCGAGGTGACGCCAGGTCAATCACGGGTGGAGTCACCTCGGTCTCCTCCCTCTCCACCCTCTCCCGGCGCGGCGTCTCCTCCGTGGCCGAAGAGCTTCTCGGCCTCTTCTTCTTCTTCCTCAGCGCCGCTTGCAAAACTTCTGGATCCACTGCAGAAGTAAATCAAAACATTAAAACCCAGTTCGGATAGCCAGGTCGGGCAGCACAACACAAAACCTCAACCGGATCCACGTCGGCGACGGTGTCACATGGGCTCAGCCCGTGCCTCGACAGCTCAGCCTCGGCATATTTCCTCTTAATTGTGCCGAGGTCCGCCAGGCTCACCTCGACTTCGCCGACGGGATCCACCCTCAGCTGCGGCCCGAACTTGGCCGAGGACCATTCGTGCCGAGGTACTCCCTCTGCTCGGCAGAAGAAGAATTTCTTCTGCCAGTTCGCCACCTTCGACGGGGTGGCCAGCTTAAATTTATTGATAAGGGAAAGGTATACCCACCCCGTTGGCGCACGCTTCACCCTAAAGAAGCGAAGCAAAGAATCTAACGAGGCCGAGCCACCGCGGCTACCGACCTCTATACAAAAACCGACGATCTGCTTGATCGACGGCGGTGCTAACTGCCCCAAAGGCAACCTCCACCTCTCCAAAAAATCAACAAAAATGGGACTCAAAGGAAAACGAAGACCAAAATGCAAATAGTCTTCGTAAAACTAGAGCTACCCCTATCCTCCGCCCGAGGAAGAACTAACTCCATCGACTCCGGAAATACAAAATTTCGGGCCAGATTCACCATGTGCGAGTCGCTCATGGTGGACGAAAATTCAAGTACCGCACCAGACCCAACCAAGGGCAAAAACTCTACTTTCCTATATACAGGAGGAGAAAAAGCACGGGTAAAAACCCTAACCGAAACCCTCTCCGGAAAATTCCCACTCGGCGAGGGAGACTCTACTACCTCAAGATTGACTGGGGTACGAGAAGAAGAAGAAGAAGAAGAAGAAGAAGAAGAAGAAGAAGAAGACGAAGAAGCCATAATAGCGAAGACTTACTTGTTAAGATTTGGCTAGCTTTCGCGAAACAGAAAAGCAACAATGGCAGAAAGGCAAGAAGCTTTTTGCAGATTAAGGAGCGAAACTCGGGATTGCGAAAAGTGAAAAGTGTTTTTTAGCTTCCAAAGGAAGCTTTTATAAACATTACATCGCCTTTTCCAACCGCCTCTTTTTCAAAATCCCGCCTCTTCGCCTCCTCCAATAGGAAAGTGACGCGTGTCACACGCGACCTTCTACAACAGCTGTCTTCCACCACCACGATTGCTACCTCGGCTTCGTCGAAAACAACAAGATCTTCACCTCGACTTTGGCAACAACAAGATCTTCACCTCGTTAAGATCTTCACTTCGGCCAGAACACCAACTTCGTCAAGATCTCCACTTCGGTGCCGATCTGCCTTTTGAGGAGGGGATGTGATAGGATATGGCCCATCAATAAGGCCCAAACAGAAGCCCATTAGCGGACCAGCCCAAGAGCAGCTCGGCCAGCCCAGTAGCACCTCGGCCCAACAGCTCGGCCCAATAGCTCGGCCCATAAGCCCAGTTACTTCGGCCCACTTGATGTAACCGCCTCTAAGTTATCTATAAATAGTCTCTCAAAGCTAGATTAAAGGGATAGATTCTGTAACTTTTGCTCTCAACTCATAATACAAAGGCTCTCCTCTCCCCGTGGACGTAGATCTCATTAAAGGTCGAACCATGTAAAATTCGTGTTATTACTTTCTACTCATCGTACCATCTCACTTCGAAAATTTAAGCTCGATCAGGCATGAAATTTAAGAAAATTTTAAAAATAGTATAAGTGGTGATAAAAATATATATTATTTAAACTTATGTGTGTAATAAAATTATTTTAAAAAGGAAATGTAACAAATTGAGTGAGACAACTAAATAAGAAAAACGCAATAAATTGGATGGGACGGATGAGTTATAGTTATGGAAGACATAATTTTCTTTCTCGTGTCTCAAGATGATTTATTTTTCATGTGAATTTTAACTTTGTGAATATATATATATATATATATATATCAACTCAAAAATATTAACTTTGTTAATACACCATGAACGATATGACATGTTTCGTAGATAAATATTAAATTATTAATTTTTAATTTAAGATAATAGTTTATTGATTATGAGAGTAGTTTAATATTTATTCAATATAAAATAATATTAAAAAAATTAAAAAATTATGGTGATTTCGTATGCTAATGTTGCATTGTCACATCAGCTATGTACACACGTTAAGTTGTGTTTATCGCAAACGGTTGAACGGTTCTCTATATCTACTATATATTTAGCACATGTAGCTTAATTTCTTTGAAAAAAAAAACAAATTATTTCCTTATCATATCATAAGATTTCATAAATTACTACCTTCAGTCATGGATTATCAAAATATATATATATATATATTCTTGAAAAATATTTATAAGGCTTTTGATTCAGATTTCAAAATTTTCCTTGAAGGATGTATTAAGTAAGTCTAAAGCTTTATGAACTCACTTGTTAAGGAGTTCAGTTTGCAGGAACACGTAACCTGAAAGACTCAAGATTGAAGTTCAAGACCAATACTGAAGTTTTCTATAACTCAGTTCTCAAGCCAACAATGAAGGATCATGCCACTGAAGTCATGTCCTGAAGTATTGAAGTTGAAGTCATTTGAAGCATGCAGATAGCGTTCACTGAAGCTCTGCACTGAAGTCTCCACTTAAGTCACACTTGCTACTAAGTGTCATGCTACTCTGTAGGCATTACCACTTTTGGAAAAGATCTTAGTAGGTGAAGCAAATCTTGTTGTAGACTCCAAAAAAGGTAAAAAAGGACGACAACTCCAATTGAAGGAAATTCAAATGCTACAGACGAAGCTCTCTCACACAACGGATATATTCTTGAGAGTGCTCTATAAATACCCTGACTCTTCGAATGCTTCAAACACCGATTACCAAATTATCAAACGCTCAATCGCTCTATCGCTCTCAAGCTTTCTCTCACATTCAAGCTTTCAGATTAGAACACTCAACCTCTCACTGTTATTTCATAGCGTGTTCTTTAGTAGCGATCTAAATTGTAACCAAAGAATAGATCTAACTTAGTTTTAGTTCATAGCTAAAAGTGATCAGACTTAATTGTTCATCTAACCTTCAATTAAAATAAGTAATTGGGTAAATAAGTAAAATTGCATGAATTGTTGATAACTTTTATTAGGCGATAATTAAACTTTGCATTACTATTTTCAGTTTTCTACTCAAATATTAAATAATTAAATAATGAAAATTTTATATATAAATTTTTGTCGTGGTTGAAATTGATTTCAATATATGAATAATTTATCCCGATATTTTATTTGCTTTTGAAGTGTAGTCTAATTACTTAAATACTGTATAACTTATATTGCTTAAATTACTAAGTAGATTTGCTTTTTATATTACATATATTTGCTTAAATCACTAATTGTATTTGCTTTTTTTTTTTAATATTAGAGTTGCTTAAATTTAAATGAAGTCACTACTATTATATTATGCTTTTAAAGTAAACTTATTTGCTTAAATTAATAGTTAGATTTGCCTAAAGCACTAATTATATTTGCCTTTTAAATTACACTTATTTGCTCAAATAACTGAGTGCATGTGCACTTTTTTATATTATAGTTTTTAAATTGTTAAGATTATGTAAGTAGTTTACTGTTTATTTGCTTAAATCACTAATTTGTTTTGATATTATCGAAGAATTTTATTATTAGTTACAATATTATATTTTTTAATTAAATTCATTATATTTATTTGACAAAATAATTAGCTTTGATATGAAATTAAACATGACAATGTGTATGTTTTTATATTTTAATGTGTTTGCTTCACTAATTATATTCTTCTTTTTGTATCTATTATTTAATAATTGTCTCTGCCGTCATATTACTTGAAATACTATATGCTTAGTATGAAATACTGCTAAATAGCATTTCCAATAACACATATGATATAGATATATTTAAATAACAATAACAGGTATAGTTTTAAATAACAATAAACATTAAAAAAATAGTAAAAGGGCTAAGTCTACGATCCAAGAGGCAAGAGGTACACAACATTTAACATAACAATAAATATGAATAAATAAGAAAATAAAGGTAATCAATTGCGCTAATATTGTAATATAAGGAACGTTATGATTACAAAGTTAGGAAAAGTACAATTGTAACCTTCAACATTAATTAAAGAAAAAAATAAATTATAGCTCTTGATTAAATTTTGTATGGATTGCATTAGTTCTTAAGTTACTAAGTTCTGATGTGAACTCTCCCATAGATAGTAAACATATAATTCTAGAATAGTTTTCTTATTAATCTAATATAATTGTCCAAATTCATTTGAATTAATGCAAAATCAATTCGAAGTCTAACTGTAGAAATCTAACAATCACTGTGATTATCTTGTGATGAATTTAGTCATGAATTCGATAGGAAAAATTAGGCGAAACTAACTTCCATTCAAATGGTAAAAGTTGCAGAGAGTAACAAGAAAGTACAACTCAATCAGTTAGCTACAAGAGAGATACACACATATGTATATGTATGACTCAACTGCCACATCAGCAACTAACATCTACTAAAGATAAACGTAAAATACAAAGTAAAGGCGTAACAGGCTTTTATTAGTAACTAAAGAATAATCACAACCACTCAATCAACTACTGATCTAACGGCTTAAAACTATTCTTCACTTCTTTATTAACTTCGTCATCTTCATGATGCATGAACACATGCATCTCAACTCCAGTTCAAACCCCAGACTCCAATACTCCCCCTCAAGATGGAGTTTGACAGATATCACATAAACCCATCTTGGATTTTAAGAGATGGAATCGAAGAGCAGGTAATGCCTTGGTAAAAAAATTAGCCAGCCGAATCTTGGTAGGAATGTGAGATGGCTTAAGAAATCATGATCGGTAATGTTGCCTAACCACATGACAATCAATGTCTATGTGTTTAGTTCTTTCGTGAAACACCTGGTTTCTCGTGATGTGGATAGCAGTCTTGTTGTCACAGTGCAAAGGAATGGGCAGAGATGTCTGCAATTGGAAATCTTGAAGGAGATAGGATATCCAAAGCAACTCACGGGAAGTAGTGCTCAATGCCCTGTATTCTGCTTCAGCCGAGGAAGCAGATACAATTGATTGTTTCTTGCACTTCCATGAGATCAAAGTTGCACCATAGTAAACACAATAGCCGGTCAAGGACTTTCTAGTATCCACACAGGATCCCCAGTCAGCATCACAATATCCAATCACATTAGAATGAGTATTGGCAGGAAAAAACAACCCCAAGGAAAGGCAACCTTTCAAAGATCTTAATATATGAGTGGCAGCTTGCCAATGTGAACTCCTAGGATAGGTTACGAACTGATTAAGCTGTTGAACAACATAGGATAAGTTTGGTCTAGTCAAGTTCAAGTACAATAACCTTCCAATTAACCTTCTATAGATATTAGGCTCATCCAATAACTCACCAACATCCTTACTCAATTGAATACCTGAAGGAAGTGGTGTAGTTGCAGAAGTGCAACCAATAAATCCAGTAGACTCAAGCAAGTCCAAGATATATTTCCTTTGATTGAGGTAGGTGCCCTCAACTCCATGAGCAATCTCCACGCCCAAGAAGTATTTCACTAACCCCAGATCTTTAATGGTGAATGCATCATGTAGATAAGCTTTGAGAGCACTAATACCTGCTGGATTAGGGCCTATGATTAACACATCATCAACATATACTAACAGACATAAGAAGTTATCACCAGCACCCTTAACAAATAGACAATTATCAGTGCATGACTGAGTAAAACCAAAGGCAAATAGGGTTCTACAAAACTCAGTATTCCATTCCCTGGAAGCCTGCTTAAATCCATACAAACTTTTAACTAACTTGCACACTTGACCAGATTTTGCTTTCATATAACCTTGAGGAGGTTTCATATAAATGTCCTCATGTAAGAAACCGTGCAAAAAAGCATTATTCACATCAGCTTGGTGAACTTCCCAAGCTTTAGTTGTGGCAACAACAAGTAGAAATCGTACTGTAACTAGCTTATCTACAGGTGAAAACACTTCGGTGTAATCTATTCCATATTCCTGATTGAAACCCTTAGCAACCAACATTGCTTTAAAGCGTTCTACATTCCCATCAAACTTAACCTTGACTTTATATACCCATTTAGAGCATATAGCTCGTTTACCTAGAGGAAGGTATGTGAGAATCCAAGTATTGTTGTCCTCCAGTGCATCAATCTCCTCATTTGGCATTGGTCAATTCCACAAACTTGCTAGCCTCCTTGTATGATGTGGGCTCCTGTAAATTGGTCACATTAACCAGGAAAGCAGTGTGGTGAAGTGATATATGTGGAGTAATCACATAGGGAAAGGTTGGTGGTACATGAACAACAGCTGGAACAGAAGAGGAAAGTGCAGTAGAGCCAATATAATTTGATAACCAAGCTGGTGGTTTGGAGGTGCGTGCACTATGCCTGATGGTTACACCATCTCCTCTTGTGGGAACATTATCATTTAAATGAGCCTCTACAGAAGAATCCACAGCCTCTTGTGTTTCCACCCTCTGATCTGCAACACCAGTATCAGATTCTTGTAGGTTCAAATCTTGTTGCTCACCATCAGATACTTACTCATCTAAAGAATTTTCATGTAAATTATGAGCTGGAGCCTGCTCAAGCTATGAAGACATAAAAGGAAACTCAGAAGGTATGTGAGAAGTAGATGTAAGGATGAAAAAAACTTAACATCCCTAGATATCACAATTTTGGAACTGTCTAGTTGATACAAGATGTATCTTTTGTGATTTGGTAAGTGACCAAGAAATATGCGTTTATCAGCTCTACTAGAGAATTTACTCCTAGATGGATCCAAATTGACTGTATATGCTAAACATCCAAAGCGTGGTGTATTAAAAAGTTTGTGATAAACGCATATTTCTTGGATCACAAAGAAATTTATTCCTAGCTGAGGTTCTTGAGAAAACATCACAAAGTAAGGACTGTCCCGATGGAGGACTTTTCTGGGGATTCTATTCAATATCCAAGTAGCCATCATTAAAGAGAATGGCCAGAATTTGTGATCTATTTTTCTTTGAATCATTATGGCTCTAGCTACTTGTAAAAGAGTTCTATGCCTCTTCTCAACAATCTCATTTTGTTGAGGAATGTAAACACGTGATTTTTGGTGAATAATACCAAGCTCCCTAGTTAGTGTGGTCATATGGTGATTAATGAACTCACTCCCATTATCTGTTCTGATCTGTTTAACCTTTATATTGAACTGAGTTAAGACCATAGCAAAGAAACCTCTAATAATATTATATACTTGACTCTCCGACTGTAACATGTAAGTCCAAATCATCCTAGAGTGGTCTTCAACAATGGTAAGCATGAATTTTGCATTACACACATTTGCATATGTATAGGGTCCCCAAAGATCAATGTGAACAAGATCAAATAAACACCCGGGAAGTTGTTTCATGTGCTGCATTGTTTCAATAGAAGCATGACCAAGCACTTGATGCCACTCCATAATGGACAAGTGCACTTGATGCATAGACTGATGATGCTCCTGCATTGTTGAATTAAACACATATAAGTTTCTGTTCACCTTGGCAATGCCCAACACCTTCTCATTTTTGTCCTTCTGTATAAGGCAATGAGAGTTCAAGAAGATGCATTACACCCCTTGATTAGAAATTAATTGAGCAACATATATCAAATTATTAGTGAAATCAGGTGCATATAACACATTCTGAAGCAAGATATCATCATTAACTTTGGCTGCCCCCTTGAAATGTACAGTTTTGGTGGTACCATCGGGTAATTGCAAATTATGTTTGTAAGTCAATCTAGTCACTGACTGCATAAAAGCCGGGTTGCAACACACATGAGTGGAAGCACCAAAATCTATTATCCAGGAGGTGTTACTTGCTCCTCCAACATTGACTGCATAATGGCCATTGAAAGGAATGTCATCATTTGGGGAATATTGAATCTAGTTCACATCATGTGCAGCTCCAACAGGATCACTTTTAGCCCACTTGGCTATTTCAGATTGTATCAACTTGCATAGATCAGAAGTTGAACTAGAACTACCACTATCTTAATCCTCAAAGCCATTAGCATCCGTAGAATCAACAAAGTTAGCTCTAGACTTGTTCTTATTTCTCTTGAGCCGTTTAAAACATTCTAGAACGGCATGTATCTTGAAGCATTCAGATATTTCATGGCCATGAATCTTGCAGTGAGAGCAATAAAGTTTGGCTTTCTCCTCCTTAGTTTTCCTTTATTTGACTGGACCTTGTTTACTAACTCTTTCCAGATTAGTGTTAGAGTACAAGACCTGTCTCATATTCATCATTGATTGAGAAATGTCTTCCAAGCCACCTTCAGTGATTCTACGTTGATCCTCCATCTGTAGAATCATAGAATATGCCTTTTGGACTGTGGGTAGAGGATCCATAAACAAAATTTGGCTTCGAGAAGCTTCATAGAATTCATTGAGACCAAGAAGAAACTGGATAAGCCTGCATTGGTCTTCTCTCCTACGAGATTTGCCTATAGCACCACAAACACATTTGCTACTAGCATCACATGTGCATTCAATTGGAATAAGCAACATATCAATTTCATCCCATATCGAGGTTATTTGATTAAAATACATAAGAACACTCAAATTTCCTTGTGTAAAACCAGTGATAGACCTCTCTAATCGATAGAGTTTTGGCCCATTGCTGCGGCCAAATCTCTGACTTAACGCTTCCCAAATAGTCTTAGTACGATCAATGTGAGTAAACGCATGCACATGATCTTTAGAAATATAATTAATCAACCAAGAAGTTACCAGATAGTTAGCGACCAATCCTCATAGTACATCGAAGCTGGCGACGGTTGAGGTAGATTTCCATCGAGAAAAACCAGCTTGTACTTCGCCCCTAACGCGCCTCACACAACGACTCTAGCTGAGGAAGTTGTCCTCTATCAACAAAGCAGACACTAAAAGCATACCTGGATGATCAGCGTTATTAATGTGCAATATATTTTGCGAACTCTTTTCATCTAGCTCTTCCCAAACACGATCATTCTCATATTTGTCAATCGGTTGATTATCCACATCTTCAGTGGAGTCATCGGTTACAGGCTCACGACAGTTATCGCGAGCATTACCTTGATCATCTTGGACCAAAGTACTCCATTGAGTCCGCTTATTCTTCGCCATTATAGGATAATCAAGATCTGTTAATTGCCTCTTGATACCATGTAGAAATCTAACAATCACTATGATTATCTTGTGATGAATTTAGTCATGAATTTGATAGGAAAAGTTGGGTGAAACTAACTTCCATTCACGTAAAATCCCGAAAAATTGATATGGTTGTTTGAAAATTAATTATTATTATTATTATTATTAAGAAAAGCTCGTTGGAATATATTCGTTTTTTTAAGCATAGTTACAAACTTTAATTATTTTATATTAAAGTTTGATTAAGATATATTTATACAACGGTAATGCTTGCGCATGAGTAATTTGGAAAATTAATTTTTCTTGTCACATGCTTATACTACCTAATAATAGAGCTTGTCGAGACAAATCCGTAGACACTAAGATGGGTGAATTTTTAAAGTTCAAGACGAAGTGGGTAAAATACCCTTCCTTGTTCTCCCCACCTCATTTTTCACCCACACATATTTTAGAGAGAGAGTGTAGAGAGAGGTGATCTACACCCCACTGTCCGAAGCTGCCAGACCGCCACCGGCTGTCACTAGAAAATATTTTCGGCGACCAAATAAGCCCAAATTACATCCGGAGCTTCCTTTCGATGAATACACATTTTCAGGGTCCGATCGTCCAAAAAATGGTTGGAAGGTAGCCATGCAAGGCCAAAATATTGGCCAAAGTAGTAAGTTTGATCTTTTCCACCTTATTTTTCCATTATCATTCCTCACTTCTCACTCCTTCTCTCTACCATTTTTACAACTATCCTCCGGTAAGAAGAGAGTAGCTCCGGCGAGAAGAGGTGAACTCCGGCAAACCCACTATGAAAGCTTCACCTTCACACCTTAGTTCTTCCTTAAGGTAGTTTTTCTTTCTCTTTACCGATTTAGACTGAATGGGGTAGGATTAAGAATCCTCTTGTGCTAATATGTGATTATTTGATTCGAGAATAAGTAGTTTGATGTTGTGAAACATAATGAACTAAGGGATAAAATTTTGTTTAACATTCTTATGGTTAGAAGTTTTTGCCCGGATTCCGCCTTGTCATTTCCGTATATTATGAGTATCAAATTTTTATGTTTTTCAACTATTAAAATACTAGATCGAGGTAGGAGTATTCTCCAACTTGAATCACTCAGTTTCGTTATTTTTTCGATTTATTATAAATTTTCCAAAATGGTTGCGCAAACTGTCAATTCCTGCGAAAAACTGGGCATTTGTCTAACTTTGAAAATTCGGTATAAATTGAGTAAAATGATTTTATGTATTTTGTTTTCAGAATATAAAACTTTAAGATGTTATGGTCACTCTAAAATTTTATTATAGTAAATTCGAGTTATTTTCAATTTATCATGATTTTTCAAAGTCAACTGCTAATATGACATGAGTAGATGTGTTTGTGAAAAAATTATTTCGAAACTATGTGATTTTATTTTAAATTATTGGCTCAATAAAACTCAAAAATGTTTATAATTCATGTTCCCTTATGATATTTTTAGTATTTGTGTAAAATTTTACATTCATTAGAGTTCGTTTGATAGACTAACAAAAATACAAGTTTTAATCGTATTAAAAGGTCTTTGAAGTATAACCTCACATTTTTATTCCTTGAGGGGTATCAAAAATGAGTTTTTGAATATTTTCTTTTGAAAACATTGACTTTAGAATTTTGAAAAACTATCGTTAAAATTTTACAAATTTATCATTAGTAGTTTGAAAGAAACTTCTTTTCAAAAACGAGTGTGCATAGATTTTCAATGAAAAATTCAATTGCAATACTGTTTTACAAATAGTAAAATTAGTATAAAATTTATTTGACCTAAATTCTTTTTGGAAAACCCAACCATGTCATGTAGAGTAGCTTATATAAATTTGTTTGAGATTAAGCTCCAAAATCTTTATATTATAAAATTTTACAAGTTAAAGTGTCACACAACTTGCACAATATATTTTTTTTTCATTATTAATTTAGTCTCTTGTTAATATCTTTTTGGGAGTCAACTTTTTCAATGTGATTATTATTTTGTAAGCCAATATTTCAATAGTTTAAAAATACTAGTGTGAAATTTTAAAGGGATTGAATAAGATTTACATTTATTATGATTTTTTTTACAAACCGTATTTGCATAAGTCTTCACTAAGAACCACCATTGGAGGTCCAAATATATCTCAACTCATTAGTATTTAAGAATTTCATTCCTTATAAATGAAACTTAGGGCATGATTTTTCCAAATGAGTATAAGGATGATCCAAAATTCTATTAACTTGGAACGAGTCATTACTCGAAGTTGACAGACGATATGATTATGTAAAGTACTCGTGTAATCGAGAATAGTGTTACTCCTTCTATCATGACGAATCGAATTGACTAACAATGGATTGAAATCTCTTAAGTAGTTAGCAGACGAGTCTTGTAAGTGATGATCACCGGGTAATTAATAGGTCAACGTTAGAATGGTTAGACATTAAATTCAGGAAGCACTAGAAGTGCTTAAGGTTGGAGAAGAGGTTAGCGCCTATCAATTTGTACTTAGCCATGAGATTCATCTTGTAGGGTCTTACCGAGGAATATCATCTATCATATACAACAGAATGTGAGCTTCATACATCGGTGACATGTGTGGGTCTATTTACAATACGGTATTTTGAGTTAATAAGCTCGAACTGCTTTTTTTATTATGAAAATGTGAATTTACATGTCAAATGTTTTTATTTTGCTCATGTGTATCCTATATGTGACGGATCGGTATTACCGTACCCGTTGATTGGCGTTGCCAATGATGTAAGTTAACAATTGTGCCTTGAGCCGGATTCGGCCAAGGTAGTGTGCACAAAAAGTCCGGATCGAGTGAATTTGGCCAGATTCCCCGGTCTTGGCGAAAGGGGATTATTCGCGAAAAATTTTGGTTTTCCGTGTCTAGTCGCAATGAGGAACACTGTGAATGAGCAAAGAATGATGACGAACTCGATATGATGATAAAATGTATGTTTTCATGTGTATGGTGGGCTTTCGTTTTAAAACGACATGCATCATATGGTTGGGCATGTAATATTCTTTAAATGGAGATTTATGTTATTTTTCACTGAAAAAGTCGGGCAACGACTCACACTAAGTACACTAGTACTCAGCCCAAAATATTTTTCAAATATTTTTACAGGTTTTAGGAGGACGGTGATGAGCTGACGATGAGGTGGGCCTAATCGGATGTCTTATTAACAAATGTCGATTACCAAGGTGATAATGATACCATATTGATACTTATTCTGCTGTCATTTGCTTTCATCTTGTGAATGACCTTCGTATCAAAACTCTTGGTCTTATCATATTGATCTTCAATACAATATTTTCAACCTTCTAAATATCCAATTCATTTCAATGTTTTGCAGTTCAATGTCTTCATATATTGAACTCGTGTCGTATCCAGTGTGTCCAAATTTCTAAAGTTTACCCTTCTTCTTCAATTCATATATTATTATTTATCATATTAACAATATATTCCAATTTTTATTTCATTGAATCCCAAATTCCGCGTAGCCCCCTTCTGTCGGGGCGTTACAATTCAAATGGTAAAAGTTGCAGAGAGTAACAAGAAAGTACAACTCAATCATTTAGCTACAAAGAGAGATACACATAGATGTATATGTATGACTCAATTGCCACATCAGTAACTAACATCTACTAAAGATAAACGTAAAATACAAAGTAAAGACGTAACACACTTTTATTAGTAACTAAAGAATAATCACAACCACTCAATCAACTATTGATCTAACGGCTGAAAACTATTCCTCACTTCTTTATTAACTTCGTCATCTTCATGATGCATGAACACATGCATCTCAACTTCAGTTCAAATCCCAGACTCCAATACCAATTATTTCAAACCGAGTTTCATGCACCACTATCCGCACTCTAATCCTAATCTTATTAATACTTACTAAAACCTAACGACCAAATAAACTCTAAAAATATACATAAGTCGGATAATAAAGGATAAAAGAAGGAATGTGTGGTCAACAATAAGTCTGAGATTAGGGCGCTAAATGGAGGTTTTTGTTTTTTTCTTGTTATTTTTACTTCTAATATTCAATTAAGAATCAGCTACAACATAAAAATATATTGAGACACTTTTTAAAGGGAGTATATTTTATTAAGTGTCTTCAAATATACTATTGGGCCATTTTGATAAGTAATATTAAATTTATATTATTCTTATATCAAAATGAAAATAAATTTATGAAGAAACTTGAGGTGTATTTTAACTTTTCTAGATCAACAAAATTAATTTTATTATAAGAAATTTTATTATAATATAGATATAATATTTTAAAATTTTTGAGACCATATGCGAGTGCATGTTTTGCTTACTCCCAACAACGTACTAGAGCTCAAAATTACTTAAAACTACTTTGCTTCAAAAATCAAAATTTTTTATTTTTTGTTGGAACTGAATCGTGAACTTAAAAAATTACAAATAAAATTCAATAATAGTTAGATTACTGTGTCGTGGCATGGTTGTTTCCCTAAAAGCAATTCCCGACGAACTCTCAAAGATTAACACGGTCCCGACGTTCACGTTGCCCTAGCGAATTTTTGGTTGAAGATGAAATTCGGGATGTGAGAGAAAAAGAGAATAATGTTGAATGTAGAGAGCTAGCTTTAGGATTTTGTGACAAGTATTGTTGTTGTGGTGTAGTATAATAAGGAATAATATATATATATATATATATATATATATATATATATAAGGGTGCATTCAAGTAAAAAGAGGATAAATGGTAGGAAATATGAATTGATCTGGAGTCTATTTGAATAGATCTAATGGATATAATTAATTCATAATTTATTGTTATAGGCGTGTTGCATTGTCAATATACAATGCAAAAGGGCAAATCGGTACTTATTATATTGGGCGAATTTGGTGGGATATTCAAATTCATATAAATTCCAGGAATCACGCAACTGCAATAATGAAAGAGAAAATCGTCGTGTATTTATTGTTGCATTGTATATTCACATATTTTGCATTAGACATATATGTAGTATTGCACTATATAGTTACATGATTTGCATTACCATTAAATTTTGGTAGTTAAAGAAATTTATGGGATATGACAATCTTCCAAAATATTTGAAAATTCTCCCTAATTTCGAATTACAAGAATTTTAATTGAGAAACGCAACCGGAAACCACTCCACCGCATGCAATACCAATTTACGTTGTTTTCATTCCAATCAAACGTCTGATACATTACGTTATATTTATTAATGCATTGCAGTCTGTAAAAATTATAACTTCGTTGAGACTGAATTTTAATTTAAACGGCAATGCAGTTTACATGTATATCAATGCAATTCACATATCCGTGTGGTGCAACATATTATTATTAAACGGTACAATAATAACATTGCAGTCTACACATATATGACAATGCAATAATATTTTGCAAACGATGCATAGTCGCCGTTGTCGCGCCCCCTCTCGGCCGCGCCCCCTCAAGCCCACGTCATTTAAATCCTTGCGCATTCCACCGTCGGACCATGCCCGCATCATGGAGGAGCACATCCGATGTCGAGATCCGCTAACAATCCTTTGTTTTTCGCGAGTTGTAGCAGGGTAGTGCCCATACGCAGCAACGGTGACGGTGAAAGAACGGGGATTCCTCTAAATTTTCGGCCAGAACGTCGTCGTTCCGATTGAACTCTAGCGTGGTTATTTGTTGCCATAAAAGTCAGAGGAGACGGAGAGAGAATCGAAGGAGGAGATTTTCCTTATCAAGCGTGTGTGTGATGTGTAGATGAAGTTAAAGATATTTTTTTATCTCTCCTCAATATAATTACCTTAATTGGTGGGATTTGTTATTTTCTCTATCATGTTATAATTACATAAATGTCTTTATCATAATATTTATGAAATATTTTAACGTATTTAAAAATCAATAAATCCGAATAGATCATAACCGTTAATCTATTAAAATTAACGGTCCAGATTACTTCCTATTTTATATTCAAAAATCACTTTCTATATGATCTACATTATCTCTCTCTATATATATAAATATATATATATATATATAAGGGTCGGATCTGATAGGATCCAACCCTTAGCTGTTAACTAGGATCCAATTAGGACCGTAGATCAATTGTATTTGAACGACTAGGATTCAATATAATTATTATACTAATTAAAATTAATATAATAATTATTTATTATAAGTAAGATCAAATTAGTAATTTACATTATGGAGATCAAATTTAAATTAACAAAATTGGTTAAAATAGACCTAAATTTTGGGCACTACAATCAAAAAAATAGAATTAACAAATCAAATAAAATCCAATAAACAAGATAAAGTGCATTTAAAATTTCAAACTCTATCTTTTTCCCTAATTAAGCGGTTGGTACATGATTCAGTTATATATATAATAATTAAACAATATTATACCAAAAAATAAGTTATGCGATGTTTTAAAATAAGCAATGTAATTATTGATTACAATATATTATAAGTAGAATTATATATAATAATTTAAGCATTATTAGACCACAAAATAAGCCATGTGGTACTATAAAATAAGCAATGTAATTATTTATTATGGTATATTCTAATTAAAATTATATAAAATAATTAAGCATTATTATACCACAAAATAAGCTATTCGGTAATTATTGCTCACGGTATATTCTAATTAGAATTTTATATAATAATTAAGCATTATTATACCACAAATTAAGCTATGCTGTGTTCTAGAATAAGCAATGTAATTATTGATTATGTTATATAATAATTAAAATTATATATAATAATTAAGTAATATTATACCACAAAATAAGCTATGCGGTGTTCTAAAATAAGCAATGTAATTATTGATTACAATATATTATAATTAGAATTATATATATATATATATATATAATAATTTAAGCATTATTATACCACAAAATAAGCTATGTGGTGTTCTAAAATAAGCAATGTAATTATTGATTACAATATATTATAAGTAGAATTATATATATAATAATTTAAGCATTATTAAATCACAAAATAAGCTATGCGGTATTCCAAAATAAGCAATGTAATTGTAACATGATTGAGATTTATAAATCATTAATTGATACAAAAGGAAACTCGAATGCTTAATTATGGCAATAAAAAACTTAATAGTTATTAAATCACAAAATATATAATAATCAAGCAATATTAAATCATTAATTCCGACAGTGAGTTATTATCTCTTTGATAGTTATAATTTATAGCTTAATTTTAGGTATTATTGTTGAAGACATGTATATATTAAATAAGTTAAGATTATAATAATAGTAGTAAATTTACTTTTATAACCTTTAAAATAATAAAATAATAACTTAATATTAAAATAATTTAATAAATTATAACCATAGATCAAAATAAATCAACGATCAATGGATCCTAGTTAACACGTGGGGATAATGTTAACATTTGAACTCTCCTCTATATATATGATACAGTTCATATAAAAAGTGACTTTTGGATATAAAATAGGAAGTAATTTAAGCCATCCATTTTTCCAATCTGACGGTTTAGATTTATCCTCCATTTTTGAAATTTATGATATTAAATTATTCCATATATGATTTAAAAAGGTTATATGTGTAATTTGCATACAATGTTAACGGATGATTAGTTGGTTTCATAGCTGTTGGGAAATATTTATAAGTGTTTTGATTCAGATTCCAATACCTCTCCTGAAAGATGTAATAGGACCAATACTGAATCTTAGTGTTTTATCTAAGAACTCATATATTAGGGAGTTCTAAATTATCAGGTACACTGAAGGACATCTCCACTGAAGATTCAAGACATTCCAATACTGAAGGACCTCTCTACTGAAGTTCGTCCTGAAATATTGTAGTTGAAGCTAGAAGCCAAAGTCTTTCTGCCACTGAAGTATCACAGTTGAAGTCTGCACTGAAGTCTAGATTTTGAAGTCTCCACTGAGTGACAGTCTACATCGTAGACTTTCCATTTATGGCAAAAATCTCAATAGGTAAACACAATCTTGTTGCAGACACCAAAAATGGCAAAAAGGACGAAGACTCCAACGGGAAGAATTCAAATGAAGCTCTATCTCACAACGGTCAAATTTTATGAGAGAGCTATAACTGTTGCTACTAACAATATCATGGCCAGTTCAGACAAAGCTATCTTGCAGGAAATTCAACAAACTGAATATATAAGAGCCAACAACCAAGGGGGAACAAGTACAAACCCTCAGATTGAAGATGATGACAATCCATTTCAAAGAAGCCCTTCAGTAACAACACCACCTCCTAATCAAAGGATGGACCTAATGATTATCACTGAAGAGGACATGCGAAGAAGAAGAAGATGGATTGAAGATCATCCTTCAGACTCAGTGATTGGAAGTTTTCAACGAGGAGTTCAAACGAGGAATCAGATTCAAGAAGAAATGGTCCAGCCACTAGCAACTGTTGAACCTCCCACTGACTCCACCACTGAAGAACAACTGATGATTAGAGCAGATATTGCATTGTTTTCTGATGAAAACTTTCTACATAGCTGCTATCTCTCCAACATTGAACCCAAAGACGCTCAGGAAGCCCTTCAAGATGTGAATTGGGTCTCCGCGATGCAAGAGGAACTAAATGAATTCACAAGAAACCAAGTTTGAGAACTTGTTGATCGTCCCAAGCATCAAGGCGTTATAGGTGTTAAATGGGTCTTTAAGAACAAGAAAGACGAACTAGGAGAAGTTGTTCGAAACAAGGCTAGACTGGTTGTCAAAGGTTACTGTCAAGAAGAAGGCATTGATTTCGACGAAACCTTCGCTCCAGTTACCAGATTGGAAGCTATCAGACTTTTCCTTGCCTATGTAGCTCACATGAAGTTCAAAGTCTATCAAATGGACGTCAAGAGTGCATTCCTGAACGGCGTACTGAAGGAAGAAGTCTACGTGGAGCAACCACCAGGCTTTGAAACTGACTACACCAAAGTGTATAAACTACACAAGGCTCTTTATGGGCTGAAACAAGCTCCTAGAGCTTGGTATGACACTTTGCTGTTTTTCTTATTGAATCAGGTTTCAAGCGAGGATCAGTGGATAGAACTCTATTCACAATCAAGTATAAAGGAGACATATTAATCGTTCAGATTTATGTTGATGATATTATATTTGGTTCGAAGTCTCAGATGCTTTGTGACAAATTTGCCAAGTTGATGAAAACTCAGTATCAAATGTCTATGATGGGAGAGATGGCATTCTTCTTAGGATTTCAGATCAAGCAGTCCCATGAAGACATCTTCATCAACCAAGCCAAATACACAAAGGAACTGATCAGCAAATTTGGCGTTCAGAATAGCAAAGCTGTGAAGATTCCAATGAACACCAATGGAAGGATAGAACCAGATCTTGAAGGAAAGCCAGTCAGTCAGACTGAGTATAGAGGAATCATTGGATCCCTTCTATATCTCACTGCCAGCAAGCCAGACATCACCTTTGCTGTTGGAGTGTGTGCACGCTATCAAGCAAATCCAAAGGAGTCACACATGGAAGCTGCAAAGAAGATTCTGCGCTACCTGAAGGGCACACCAAATCTTGGCTTATGGTATCCTTCAGATGATAACTTAGAATTAACTGGTTATTCTGATGCTGATTTTGCAGGTTGCAAATTGGATAGGAAATCCACCTCTGGTACCTGTCAGTTCTTGGGAAACAAACTCATTAGTTGGTTCTCCAAGAAACAGACTTCAATTGCAATATCAACCACTGAAGCTGAATACATGGCTGCAGGAAGTTGCTGCTCTCAGATTCTCTGGTTAAAGCAACAACTCAGAGATTATGAAGTGCCTACCACTCAGGTTGCAATTTATTGTAACAGCTCTAGTGCCATTGCCATCACTCAGAATCCAGTTCTACACACAAGATGCAAGCACGTGGACATCATACATCACTTCATAAGAGATCACGTTGAAAAGAAGGATGTCACCATTGAGAAGATTCACACTGACATTCAACGAGCAGACATCCTCACTAAGCCACTGGAAGAAGCTAGATTCAAAATGCTAAGTGGAAGACTTGGCTTACTGAATCCAGACATCTCCTGAAGGTACTCACTGAAGGTATGAACTCAAATCCTATCTAATTGTTGTCTTAAAGACTCTCTGACTCAGTAATCTTAAGTATACTGAAGTCATGATCATAATAAGACACAAAACAATGTGATGATTACATTCTGGGTAACTCTACATAGTTATCTCAGATATCAAATCATCACACATTGCAAAATACATGTTACAACTAACCATGCAGGTCACTGAAGTAACCTACTGAAAGAACTTCAGAATCTGAAGTTTTTCAAAGGCAAAGTCCAAGATGTTACCTCGACCTTAGGATTTCAGATCAAACATAAAGATCATATCAAAATCTGAAATCACAAGTCTACTGAAGTTTTTTCTACAAAGTCAAATCTGAAATATGTACACGTGGCAAGAATCTGAAGTCCAACTAACGTACTCCAGAATCTGAAATCACAAAACACCACTGAAAGGGAGTCACTCAATTGCTTGTATCAACAACTGAAGTTCAACACTTATTTAATTCTCGCATTTATTGCTCTAAGTGTTTCTCTCTTCAAATCTGAATTCAATGTCAAAAGCGTAATTTATGTTTTAGCGTACCTCGATTATCGCAACTTATTTGATACGCTATCTCTCACATTAAATGCTTATCAGAATTGTACAGTATAAAGTGACTGTACTTGAGTGCTAAAAATAGATAATTTGACTTTAAGGCTAGTCAAACGTCGCGCGTGAACTTCACGCTCTATACTTTCCCGCTCAAACTATTCCTAGACTACGTGGACATTTCCTGAACGTTGATTTCAGTGCACCTCAATTAAATCCAGCCGTTGATCTCATTATATATAATATCTTTTCTTCGACGGTTAAACACTTTGCATTTGCCTACACTTAAAGCCTTACGCTAAACTCTCTCACTCTCTATCTCGTGCTTTCTGCTTACTGAATCTGTGTGATTTCTACCTGCTGATAATCAATCTGTGTTCTTTTCATTCCTCAATGTATGCTTTTTATCGTGCTTTCCGAATTTGTTACATTATGTCACGCATACTGAAACTCTTATCACTACTAATATTGTTTGCCTCCATTTTCAGACTATCAACATGGGTAAAAAGCCACTTCCTCCTGCCTTGACCATGTCTCAACTACGCCAACGTCTCTTTCCAGAGCCCACTGCCATTTATTCACAAACAGACATGGATCAAGCGAAGACTATTTTTGAATGATCAAATCAGTTGATCTGGACACTCTCACCTCTCTTCGCCCGAAGAATATTTATTCTGAAGAAGTTGTACTATTCTTTGTTTCTTTGGGATACGATGGCGACCAACTGATGACTTCTCTGCAAGTCCGTGTAAAGAACAAAGAAACTGGTGCTATCGAGCTGAAGCCCATCACCCTCAATGTTACTAAAATGCTTCAGTCAGTCTTCAAGCTGAAGAATAAGGGCAAAAAAAATCCGAATCAGTTTATTAAGTATAAGGATGATATTCAGGCATTCTTTGAGGAAATCTAGGCAGATGGCCAACCTCGACCCTTCAGTACAGCAAATAACAACAAGGGACTTCTCCGCCCTGAACTTCGTCTACTTCTAGATGTCGTTCAGATGTGCATTTTGGGCAAGAAGTCTTCCCATGAGCAGCTTAGCAGGCAAAAGCTCAGCCTGATGCGTAGCATTTATGAAACTGACGGATCCAACTGGGTCGCCGTCATGGAGGAGCTTCTGATGGCTGAAGCTCACAAACTGAAGGAATTGCCCGATGGCATCACCATGACGGGCACAGACACACTGAACCTTGCCACAAAAGTTTCAATTCTGATCGAGGCGCGTTTCAAGAACGCTGAAAGACTATTTCCAGGGTCCACTCCTTTTGAACAAAAATTGATATTCAGTTCAAATCTGGATGTTCTTACATCCATGCATGGGATGATTCTAAAATTCCAACACCTGATGCATGGGATGTTCTTACATCCATGCCCTTCAGTTGGAATCTGAAATTCCAACACCTGATGAGGACCCCATCCATGCTGTGGATGATTATGATGAAGCAGTTCCTTCCTCTCCTCCCAAGGTCTCTCCGGTGAAGACCAAGAAGAGGAGGAACCCAAGTAGGCGCCCTGCAGGCGTCCTGAAGTTGAAGAAGCCAGTCCAGGCTTCAGTTGCTGAGAAATCACCTACTCCATCCGAGGATGAGGCCCCGGAGTTCAAACTGGTTAAGCGCCCGCGCCACTCCCTCGTCCTGGTTGCTGATCTTCAGCGCCAGTCATCTCCTGACGACTCCCTTCCTCTCACTGAAATTCTAAAAACTTCTGGTTTGCCTCCTTCTCCACCTAAGTCACCTACACCTCCTCTTTCTCCCACTGACACCATTTTACCCCAACAACTATCATCTCCTCAACCTCAACCCACTGAAACCTTACCATCTTCTCCTCCCACTGAAACTTCTCCACTTCATACTGAACCTCCCCAAACCACTGAGCCCTCTGACACCCTCCAAACCACAACTTCCATCAGATCATCACCTCTTATTCATACTCCCTCCTTCATTGAAATCCCTCACACCTCCCCAACTCAAGAACCTCAGACCCAATCTCCATCACCTCCTCACACATCTCCAACTTACCAACACAGCCCAACTGAAACAACAACTGAACCACAAACTGAAACCCCAACTGAACCTCACACTGACATTCTCCAAACTGAACCCACTACTGAACCCACAACCGAACCCCCAACTGAACTAACCACTGAAACTGAAATTCCCCAAACTAAAACACACACCCATACCTCCACCTCTCAACCCACTGAACCCATTGCAACTCCCGCTCAACTTTATCTCAATAATCTTGAGTTGCAATCCATTCAACACCTCACCGCCAACTTTCTTGAGCTTTACAACCACCCCCACCTAGCCCAACTATGCCAGCGCTTCTGGTCGTGGAGGACCATTCACTTTTTGGACTCCCTGGCCTTGGAACTTAAGACGCAGCTCGACAGCATGAGTGCCTTTTTGATGGAAGAGGTCGAGCTGCAGGCCTGTTTCAGTTTACTGACGCCCGTGATGCATTTCTTAATGCTGAGGCATATATTGAGGCCCAATTGGCCCAAGCTGAATCGTCAGCTGGGCATGTATATATTCGTAGGATTTCCTTTGCAGGTCCCTCTTCTTCTGCTCCTACTCAGTCCATGGCCTTAGTGCCTTCTTTTGCGGACAACTCTTTTCCTGAGGCTCATTCCTCAGAAGGTGCCTTTATTCAAGCGCATAGATCTTTTGTTGTCACCGAACTCAAGAAGCATTCTGATGCTGAGATTTCGCGCATGATCAATCAGACCAGTGCTATAATCAACGCCCTCCAGGCTACTTATTCAGAGAAACTGGGAGCACATGCTCTTCAACTTCAGAAAACCATTGATGTGCTCACTGAAGAGAATGCTAATCTGAAAAAGCAACATTCTGAACTCTCCTCACTCTGTACTGATATTCCAAATCAAATTCAAACTGCACTGAAAAATTAACTACCTATTTTGACTGACTCTGTGCAAAAAGAAATCTGTGCTCGCACTCCTGACTCTTCAAAGCTCAAAAAACTCATCTTATCTTGCAATCACAATCGCACAAAAGACCTATGCTCTTCGTTCTGAATTTGATAACACTATCAAAGAGCTCTCTACTATGCGTGCTTCACTTGATCAAGTCTCCTCTACCAGCACAGCGCAAGGCAAATTTATTGCTCGCCAACGATCTCGCCTCAGGAAAGCCCAAAAGCGTGCTGACTCTGGCTGTGTCTTGGCTGAGCGCGCCAAATCCATTGCTGATTCTGCTAATGCTGCAGCATTGAAGGCTCTATCCTCTGTCTCCTCCAGCATATCTAAGCCTTTAGATGCTGATCTAGCCATCTCAGACTGCCGTGCACGCATAAGTCATCTTGAGCGTTTTTGCCAATCCATTGCCACTGCATCTGAAATAGATATTCAATTTCATGCAGTCCAACCACTCCCCTGGCTCGCTGATCAATCTTTTCCTGAAACTTCTGATGCTGCCAATAAGGGGGAAGGGAAAGAACCTGAAAACCTCACGCCATCCAATGTTGAAGAAGAAGAAAAAGCAGATGATGAAAAGAGTGAAGAATCTCCTGATATTGACTTGACAAATGATGAAGGAGATGATGACAATAATGATAATAGTAAATGACAAGGACGGATATTCAGTTACCGTGCCTTTTGTTCTTAATCTGAATATGTTTGTATTTCATTCAAATCTAAAACATTCTGTACTGAAACCTCTTATGAATGAAATGCAACCTTTTGTCTCTCTTGATCTCAACCTGATGACAATTTTCTAGTTGTCCAGGCTCTGATTATTTTTTTTTTGGTTTGATATATTTAACTGCTTAACTAACCCATCTCATCTTATAGATTAGGTGTTCTCCAGTTTAGGGGGAATTTCTTATCTTAGATAGATGTTTTCAGGTTAGGTATTGGCATCATCAAAAAGGGGGAAATTGTTGGGAAATATTTATAAGTGTTTTGATTCAGATTCCAATACCTCCCCTGAAAGATGTAATAAGACCAATACTGAATCTTAGTGTTTTGTCTAAGAACTCATATGTTAGGGAGTTCTAAATTATCAGGTACATTGAAGGACATCTCCACTGAAGATTCAAGACATTCCAATACTGAAGGACCTCTCTACTGAAGTCCGTCCTGAAGTATTGTAGTTGAAGCTAGAAGCCAAAGTCTTCCTGCCACTGAAGTATCACAGTTGAAGTCTGCACTGAAGTCTAGATTTTGAAGTCTCCACTGAGTGACAGTCTACATCGTAGGACTTTCCATTTATGGCAAAAATCTCAGTAGGTAAACACAATCTTGTTGCAGACACCAAAAATGGCAAAAAGGACGAAGACTCCAAGGGGAAGAATTCAAATGAAGCTCTATCTCACAACGGTCAAATTTTATGAGAGAGCTATATATACCCCGCTACTTCAAAAGGCTTCAACATCAGTTACCCATTATTCACGACTCGCTATTGCTATCATCGCTCTCAAGCTTTCAAGCTTTCAGTTAGAACACACCAAGCTTTCAGATTTCATCTTTTAGTGTTCTTAGCAATCATTTAGTAACCGAAGAATAGTCTAGCATTAGATTAAGTTCGAAGCTAAAAGTGATCAGACATCCTGTCTATCTAACTCACTGTGGTTGATCACTGTAAGACTATTACATCTCCATTAAGTTGGAAACCCTCGACTAACATCGAGTACTCGTGGACGTAGGAGTTTTTATCTCCGAACCACGCAAACCAAATCACTGTCTCTCTCTCATTTATTTTCAGTATTTCATATTCATTGATTATCATTAACAGAATACTGATTAATTGAAAAGAGAAAGATTGCATTAAGGTATTCTGAAACAAACGAGTAAAGATTTAAAACCACCACATTCCGCACAACACTTAAGATATTAGTCCATCAGTCAAACACTCAGTGTAGACTGAAGGATTCATATCTAAAGTACATCTCTCTCACTGAAGTATCTCCCTTCAGTTCAGGAGCCAATCAAAGTTTTTAAACTTGTAAAGAATCTGACTGGTGTTTTCCCCCCCCCCCCCCCATACACTCAGTTCATTCGTTTCGGGACCAACAATAGCTATTTTTAAGGGATTCTATAGATATTAAATATATTGTTTTCATAACTGCCACTTAAAGAGATTTAATAGGTTTTTCGGTTACAATGATTATTGTAGTCAAATAGGAGAAAATTCATTGAGAATGAGTTGATGGAAGGGGACGGTGAATTCATGGCAGGTAGGTTTGTTTTAATTACGTTGTTACATTGATAAACATGACAATTTGCACAGAAACAGACTACAGTTTTGCATTACGAAATTGAACAATATATATTATCATCTGGATTCAATTACCACGTACACAAATTACTTCAATTATGCGTGAATTTGAAGATTAATAAATCTTGTTGGTAAATTACACCTTTGTTTTATGTTTCTCCAACATTTTATGAGTAATTTTCATTGAGAAAGAATTGATGGAAGGGGCG
>JAPKLX010000060.1:289196-330778 GCA_026898415.1 Leonotis leonurus
ACATTTTATGAGTAATTTTCATTGAGAAAGAATTGATGGAAGGGGCGTGAATTCATGGTAGGTAGGTTTGTTTTAATTACGTTGTTGCATTTGATAACACGACAATTTGCATTGAACCAGACTACAGTTTTGCATTACGAAATTAAACAGTATATTCAAAATCATCATCGTCGCTGTCGTTATTCAGAAGGTGGCGCGACCATTGGAGTGGTGTCGTGCTCATTTCTTCCCGTTTTAAAGTAAGAACCACAGAAGATTGCAATGAATTTTCTCCAAGAAGAGGATGGTAGTGGGTTGAGATAGTTTCTATAAACTGTTCTGTAAAGAACGGGATTGCCAATTGTTTTTGAAAAATCATAAGGAAACCGCCATTACATTTTACCATTTTTACCCTTTTGCATTACAATTAGGCAATGCAATAAACATGGATCGGGATTTCAAGATGAGATGTACATTATTGGATCTAATGGAATGCTTGAATTACTTCCTATTTTATACTCAAATATCACTTTTTACCTTAATCCACTCATATACGTGGGTCGTGCAAAAATGGTTGAGAGAATAGATCAAAAATTGTTCCACGCATCGAAACGGGGATCGCATTTTAGTAAGAACTATTTCAACGATCACCGAAATAATACAATTTGGGCTAAATTATTTTTCACACAAATATTTTATATTTTTCATTTCCAACAATTTGGGCTAAATTATTTTTCACACAAATATTTTATATTTTTCATTTCCAACAATATCCTCTCCATTGACGTAAAATCATTTACTATTAATAAGGAAATTATTAATACACACATGCATGCATGGAATACTATTAATCAAGCTGGACAACTCGTGGAAAATGAATTAAAGTACTCTTGATCCTCTTATATTATATGTTTTTTTTTCTTTTGGTAAATATTTAACTTCACGGGCTAAATATACTATATTGGTTGCTTACTTTCATAATTATTTTCATGCATCTACCCAAAATCCAATTAATTAGTAAAACAAAATAAAACTAATGATACCAACAATCTTAATCCTTTTGTTATTGATTTTGAAATAATATTCGTATTTGAGCAGAAAACTTCTCGATCCAATTATGGAATTTGTTTACTTTAATTGTATGGGTGAGCATAAAAGACAGAAAACCGAACCATCCAACAAATCGAACCGAAATTGATTTAAAAATAAGGTTAATCGAACCGTCCGGTTTAAGTTTTTCTTTTTAATTTTCAAAAACCGATAATACCGGTTCGATTTTTATTTTTATTTATGTAAAACCGGTGGTTAACCGAGCCGAACCGATATCTATAATATTTATAAATAATATATATATATAATTAAAAAAAAATTAAAACATGTATTCTAAATATAATATATGAGGATAATATATTTTCATTTTGCTCTCCTTTTTATAGAAAATTTTTGTTTGACGGAAGATCATCCTCTTTTGAGCATCGATAACTAGACATACATTTATAAACCAAGTGAAGACTATTTAATTAGTTTAGTGGCTGCAAAACTTATATTAGGTGCATAAATTTGATAAGACTATTTTGCTCTCTTTTTTATAGAAAAACTTTATTATTTTTTTATTTTCAAAACTTTATTTATTTCTTTGATTTCTAAATTATATATTTGACTCATTTTGTCATATTAAAATTAATTATTTTGCTATAAAATAATAAATTAATTTTCATATTGATCGTAATTAGCATATTACCATTCATCGGTATTTATATTTTTTTCTACCATATTATTATGAATAATAAAAAATAAAAATTTTTATTTATCATGGTTAACCGGTGATAAAAAATTTTAGTTACCTGCTAATGCGATTTTTTGTTTTTATTTTTTAATGGTTAACCGAACCAATAAAAAACCGAATGGTCGGATATTTTATATCGTAAATTTACGATTAACCGACCCATGCTCACCCCTATTTAATTCACTAGCTACTTCACGAGTTGCAATATTTGTACGCTTCCATTTTCTTTTACACATTTAGTTTGATTTTGACCCAAAATTCAAGTTAAGGGGACACATATCCGTGATTCACTGCACCAATTAATTTAAATTAAGTCGAAATCATACTATTGAGAATTTGACATATTAACAAATACTTCCTCCCTCTCCATTATTTTAGTATTTGGGAATTCTAGACCGAAATGTTAAAAATGGAAATACTCATTATGTCTTTTTGGCTGAATGTAATTACACTATATGATATGCAATCTATGAGTTGTCCAAATAATCGGTTCATGGTAAAAACAAGACACGTTTGGGCCAGAAAAACTTATGCTCAAAAATTCAAAATCAAATTAAATTAAATGCAAAAAGTATATGATACAACAATTTTCTTCATCTTTGTGTGTGTTGGATTATTAACGGTTCCCTTGAATATGACGTTAAATCGTTAGGACAACTAAATAAGATAACAAATAATAAATTTTGAGGATAAGAGATAGATTGTCAAAGCTGGAAAATAACTATTTAACACGAAAACAGTGTACCCTCCTCTAATTACATTAACTGAAGCGTGTATCAATTTTTTACACAAAAGCTCCATTTTTTTCTTTCTAATTTACTTCATCCATTTCATTATTTATTTTTCATGTAAAATAAAAAAATTTGCAAAAAATGACAAAGTAATATAGTTCATAATTTTTAAATAATTGTTTTGTTCTATTTTTTTTAAAAAACTAATGATAGAAGATATCTTGAAAATAAATGAAAATTAACTGTAATAGGACAGAAAGACTACATCATATTATTGATTTCCACATCAAAAATTTTAATTTGAAGAGTTGTCAAATAGCTGAAATTGGAATTTATATAGACCTAATTCATGAAGCAAACTCTCCAATTGGAGCTATCGGGCCTATCTTCGGGCAAGATGAGTAGAGCTCGAGCTCGACTCGTTTGACAAGTAAGCTTCTGAGGCCCACACATATGTATATGCAATAATTTTCTAATTAATCTTCCAACTCATAAGTCCTGAGAAGTTTTACAACCTGATTCTTTCGTTGTCATTACGTCATAAGCTCATCACCCCCACATTCTTATAGAAAATACTTATGATTTTCCTTTTTGGCAATCCACTTGTTTTCCACTTCCAAAAGGGTTTCTCTTTTCTAATTTAAAAGTGTGTGTGGTTTATATATATAAATACTTACATTCTTTTAACTAGGGTTAGTTGGTTGGGGGAGGAGGAATATGTGGCTAAAGCAAATGTCAACACAATCATCAATTCATCAACTACTAAAATAACAAAGAAGATGGGTTGTCTTATTTTCACTTTCTAAAAGGCCTTTAGTTTTTCCACATTTTTATATTTTCAATCGTTGTTGTTTTGGAAAAGGAAGAGCGTGACAACAACGGTTAATGCATTTGGATAAAGTTTAATTATGATTATTTTACTTCACTGAATTTTCTTGTATATTTATCAATAATTATATATACCATCTATTGGATATTATCAAGTGTGGTTTGAAAGATAAAATAAATATAAATTGGATTAACGATGTTCCACAATTGTTTAGTAAGAGATAATGCAAATTAAAGGAAATTTTTTATTATTTAAAATGTTTTTCAGAATAAATCACCATTTTTTATCACTTTTCTTATTTAAAATAACTTTTTTAAGGAACATTGTAAATGATCAAAAAGTCATGTTATACCAATATATATATATATATATATATAGGGGTAGGTTCTTATACAAACCCATGCTATTGAGTAAACTAGGAACTTTTATTAGTCATTGATTTATTCAAAATCTAAGGCTAGGATCAAAAGTAATAAATTTGAGTGTACCTTAAATAAATTACATGCTCTATTAAATTCTTTACCGTCAAAGGGTATAAAAGAACAATTGGAAATCTTAATATCATCTTTCCTACATTTTTGCCTCAATTTATGGGGAAAACATTTCAAAATTGACGCAGCCACTAATTTTTAACACTAATTAATCATGCATTATTATATTTTATTACTTAATTATTGTGTATGCATTATTTAATTACTAAATATGCAATGAATGTTAAGAATTTATGCATCATTTATAATAAATACACAATAAGCGATATACTCCATATTATACATATATGATAAGCAATGTGATTATTAAAATAAACAATGCATTACACATGTATAAGCAATAAAAATATAAAAATAAGTAACGTAAAATATTACTTTATTAAAATATATTAACCGTGCATTATATATTTATCAGTACCACAAAATAAACAAAATATATGGAGTACATTTATATAATAAGCAATGTGAACATACAAAATAAGCAACACTTTATTTATTTATAAGCTATGTCAATATATAAAATAATAATTATGTGCATTATTAAGCAGTATGCATATAGAAAATAAGGAATATGCATATAGAAAATAAGCAATATGTTATATATAATAAGCAATTAGTTTGCATTTACATTACATATATAATGCATATGGAATATTTAATTATATAATAAGCAATATGTCATACATTTTTAAGCATTGATTTTATAAAAATATTTTAATTTGTTCTACAATTTAAATATAATAGTCAAAAGATATATTAATATTATTCTAATTAGACTTGTATCATGCGCAACTTATTGGAAAAACTTAAAAATTATTATATATAAAATATATGCAAACATAATGTTTAATAAAAACGTAATTTTTGTGCATTAATTAATAAATAAAATAGAGTTTTGTATTAATAGAAAGATTCTATTAATTAATGATGGCTGTTACAAATATTTGTGGAATTACTATATCAACCTCAAGCTCTAAAAGAAAATTATTAATAATTAAAAGACTAATGTGATCTCAACCATTGATATAAATAAATGGATGGTGATGATTGGTTCTTAGTTTACTCATGGAGAAGAGTTTTTATTTGAACCCTTCCCTATATACATATATATATATATATATATGGGTGGGTTTAGGTAAAAAATGAGTTTTGGGTATAAAATAGAAAGTAATCCAAACCACACATTTCATAAGATCCAATGGTCCAGATTTCATCCTGATTTTTTTAAAAAACTGAAGTTGCATTGCATTTCACAATGCAAAAGGGTATTTCAGGGAGAAAAAAACACATTGCAGTTTTTATTTCTGGAAACTGATTTTAAAATCCCATTCTTCACGCCATAAACGAAAACTTTCCAAATTCTACTTCCACCAAAAACCACTGCCCTAAAAAACGAAAACCACCATTGTTGTTGTTCGAACAAGATGGCCTCATCATCACGCCGGAGGTCTACAAGATTGTTGCAACACACCGGAGAAGAAGATGATTTTCAGGAATTGAAGTTGGAGTAAGCACCAATGGTGCAAAAGCGAACAATGCCGACTGCAATTTCACCGGAGAAGAAGATGATTTTCACGCCATATTGTAATAACTTCCCAAACATACACACACCCACTTCTCTATCAAGAATTCCTTCTCGATTGCAACTTCGGTGAATGAAGAAGATGTCCTCGACTCCACGCCGCCGTTCACGCCGTCTCCTGGACAACGCCGGGGAAGATGACGACTTCGAAGAGGGCCGTTTACCACAAGAGACCATGATGCAAAATCATTTGAATGTGAGTGCAACAACTCGTAGAAGGTTAATAAAAAACAGTGCATCATGATTATATTAACAGTGCAACAGTGTAACTGAAGTAATGCAAAACTGTAGCCTGGTTCAATACAAATTGTCGTGTAAACAATGCAACAACGTAACTAAAACAAACCATACTGCCATGAATTCACCGCCCCTTCCATCAATTCTTTCTCAATGCAAACTATTAAGAATACAAGTGCAACAACCCGTAGACGGTTAATCAAGAACAGTGCATCATAATTATATTAACAGTGCAACAATGTAAATGAAGTAATGCAAAACGGTAGTCTAGTTCAATGCAAATTGTCATTTAAACGATGCAACAATGATCAAAACGATGCAAAAAATAAAATAAAAAAAAATACTTACCATCACATTCTTCATTCATTGTAAAACTCAAATTCAACAATAATTCTCTTCCGAATAATGTTTCAAACAGAAAGAGAAAATCTCACACCTCTGCAATTACACGCCATTTATTGATAGAACCAATTAATATTCTCTTTCCTAATTAAAACCGGCGGTTTCTACATTTAATTGTTGTTTAATTGTTGTTCAATTACTGTAATACCCTTTTCATTACTAATCTTAATTAAACAATTATATAAAAAAACGAAAATTGTTAAAATATCTCAACCACATGATCAAAAAAATGGATGGTTAAGATAACTTCCTATTTTATACCTAAAATCCACTTTTTATATAAACTGTATCCTATATATATATATAAAACAGAGAATTCTTCCTTAGAAAAATAAAAAAGAAGATGCAGAAAACGATTAATGAAGTATGATGACAAGATTTTCACACCATATAAGTGATCTCATACTATACTTGAAATATTCTTGATTATCAGTTTTTTTAATACATATACTTAAAGCATCTTAGTGCAAAAGGTCGAACTGAGGCTTGTTGCCCAATACTCCCGCACCGAGGAGTTACGAAATTTGGAGATAAAATTTTCAAACAAGAGTTTGGGCTCGCTCTAGGAAGCCTGCGTCGGGAGTGCAAATCTCTCGGTTGTAGGATATTCACCCCCTAGTTTTGATATTTTTTATGCGTAAAATGTACTTTTACTTTTTTTTAAAATTATTTCATTTTTTAATTAAAATACAAGACTTCCGATTTTGAGATTCTCCCGCACTTTTCAAAATATGGAAGGGTCATCAAAAAGTTGCTAAAAATTAAAAATAATAACAACGAGAGTCCATTAAGGATGCTCTTATTGTTGACATTTATGAAAACAAGTGCAATTATATAGTTGCTACTTTAATAATTTGAAGTTATAATGTGTTCTTCATTCTAAAAATTAGAGATAAATAAAATCTAATAAGAACTTAGTTAAAAGATTTTAAAAAAAATATTCTATTACTACATACGTACTTGAATAAATAATCAACTAATTAGTTTTTCAGGATAAATATAAATATATAATCAACTAATTAGCTACCCAAAACAAAGTCCCACCTGAAATAAAAGAATGCGATGTAGCATTGTTTAGATAATTGAACAGGCCGATAGTCTTAACAAATTATGGCCCAACAAAAGATACGCATAAATCTTAATCATAGCCCCAAAAATATAAAACATTAATATACGAAATTTAATTATAGTCACAAATTTTAAGTTAAAATAAAAAATAAAAATCTTAAATCATTCGAAAAGGTTATAACTATGAATGTCAGAATCTAATAATCAAACTTAAATACATTTAATCTATATTTTCGATGTTTTTTTTTAATTTCTTATTTTTTAAATCTTTTATATTCTTTTTTATCTATGTATTCTTTTCTTTTAAAAAAATTTGTTTTATTTATTTAAATTTTTCTAAATATTTATTTGGCTGATATAAATTTCAAAGAAGATACTTCCTTGTTTATTTTAATTTAATATTTTGTGACGATGTCATAATAATATATTGTTTTTAAATTGATGGTTATAATGAGAGATTTGAGGGTTACATTTAAAATTACGCATAAACTGGGCTAATAAAGTTCAAGAAAAATAGTCAAGGATATCCCAACATTTTCCTAAAATCTAAAATATATATTAACATTGAAAAGGTTTTATTATTGTACTAACTTTATGTAATGTTTCGGAAATGTTTTTTTTTCGAAGTCGGAAAATCGATATAAAGAGCATAATATCAATGAGAATGATCAATGTAAGTCGAGAAATCAATGTTGATTCACAGTTAAATATTAAGGGCGTATCTTATCTCAGTTAACTACTCCTTCCGTCCCGTTAAAGGCGGCCACAAGGTAATCGGCACGGAGATTAAGAAACTAAAGTATTGTGTGTGAATAAAGTAGGAGTGATGTATTTTAAAGGTAAAAACTTTTCATTTTAGGAAAGTGGCCACTTTTAGTGGGACGGCCCAAAAAGGAAACATGGCCGCTTTTAGCGGGACGGATGGAGTATTATTGTCCACAAAAAGTGTATTGACATAAATATTAAGGGCGTATCTTATCTCAATTAACTACTATTGTCCACGAAAAGTGTGTTGTGAGAGAGTCAACTCAGATTTTAAAGAAAAGTTGAAAATTGTATTTTTAGTAAAGAATGAGACCCATAAAATAATATATAAGTATGATTTAAACTATTGAATGCTTTATAGGAACGGATATAGCAAATGAAAAAGTATTTATCGTGAACGATTCAAATGAATAATAAAAATACACTTATCGTGGACGCTGAGAATATGATATTCGCAGTATAATTGATCAATATTGAACAAGTTATAGGGGAAGGTTCGGATCAAAGCTTATATATTAAGATTAATCTGTTAAAAGTATATAAACTTTAGTTCCAGTTCTGTTAGTGCAATCCTTACATCTTATTTTAAGTTGCACCAACTTAACTTTTCTACGGGTAAATTGACAATTAATTTGTTTGGGTAAATTTTGCTTGCTAGAACAATTTTAATTTTCACCAAAATGTAGAATTATGTGAAGGTTGCAATTAAAATTAAATTGATATATTTTAAAAGAATACTAAGGTAGCGTTTACTTTGAGTGATAAATTAGATTGATAGAATATAAAATTAATTATTTAAAGGATAATATTGTTAAATTAATTCAAAATTAAATAGTCCATCATTCATACATCAAAATAAACAATAAATTAACTTTGATTATTTTTATTGATTGATCATGCAAAGTAAATGGCATGCTGCACTAAAGAAGTCCAACTGAAATTCATATGGTATAAACCAAGTAACCCTTTTTAAATGACTTTTATTTATCAATTACTTAAATTTGGTAACATTTTTGCTGCTTGCAGTAGCACACTCTTTAACTCTATCTACATTACCTGATACTGCAGTTTCTGCTTTAGTTCACAAATCCAATAACATACGCATAAAACAGACAGAAATATTGTTCCAGGAGAAATAGGTTATATTACTTGTAATAAAATTATGGGATTTCAATAGTAAACACTATGACTATGCACAGATAGGTCAAAATCCAAAAACAAACAGGAATTCGAAACTCATAATTAAAGAAAGTATAAGCCTCGGTTTGGAAATAATTTATCCCAACATTATTTATTACTAAAACATTCAAAAAAAGAATAAGTGCAACTGATAATTCCATGTAACAATCAAATCTAGAGATGATATAATTCCAATCTCACCTCAATATTTTTTCTTCCTTTTATCAGTTTAATTATCTGTTTCTAGAACATTTTAGCACTGATCAGCTAGCTTTTTCTTGAGCTCCTTCTTGTTCACCTGAAATTTTGCAGCAAAAGAAATCGCGATTAATGATTTTCTTTATGATAAATATTTGGGTCTGGGAGAAGAAAATCGATCACCTTTCCCATAGCATTGCGAGGCAGTGTTTCCCATAGCAATAGACGAGTCGGTATCTAAAAATCCATGAGGCATCAAGGTAAGAAATGCTCATATGAGTGTGTGTGCATATATGTATGTGTATAATCTTCAATAAAAAAAATTAGAGTATTTTAAATATCATATGATCATTCATGAAAGAAGTTTGATGATTACACTTTGAACAAGACAATGCGTGTGATTACCTTATATGGTGCAAGTTTCTCTTTTGCCCATGTGGATACTTCTTCCAATGTGAGAGCAGGCTTCAACTCCTCGTCTCGTTTTCTTTTGATTTCTGAATCAGGTATAACTATGGCTGTTACAGCTTCCCCGTAGGCTTTGTCGGGCAATCCCAACACACAACACTCTGAAATAGTTGGATGCTGCAAGAGTAGAGTCAGAATACGTGTTAAGTCGCATCTATTGATCACTCCTTTTTTCTGCAAAATCTCTGGAGTCTGGAGTGCATAACATAATAAACAAGAAACGAACCTCTAAAAGAACTGCCTCGATCTCTAGAGCAGATAATTTGTAGCCACCAACCTTCATAATATCAGCATTAGTACCTGAATACGAGACAAAACAATAAGTAGAGAAAAAAAATACAATTTTGCAGTTAACTTCTATGTTGCAATTTCAAAGTTAAGGCCTTTAATATTCACAGCAACCATAGATGCATACAGACTACAGAGTGTATCATAATAGAAAACCGTGGATTTGAAGGCTTTTTAAGAAGTTAAACATGCTTACGTCCCAAGATGACATAGTATCCGTCTTCATCCAATCTGGCAGCATCTCCAGTTTTGAAGAACCCACAGTCAATAAACGAATCCTTAGTTACCTGAAAACATCTCATAGCGAACTTGAATCAGAAGTGGGTCCCACTTTTGTTGTAGATATAGTTATATTTTATGGTAGGAGTAGTTCATAATACCTCGGGCAGCTTCCAATATTCCTTGAACAATGAAGGACTTTTAATGTAAAGCTCGCCAACCTCAGCATCCGTACTACCATCTTCAGCAAGGATCTTGGCCTATCACAAGCAATGCACTTTGTTGAGTTTGAATTAGGGTTTATTAGCCCCATAGCATTGGACCTGACGGCCGATGACGTGTATAGCTCTAGTGGCAAAGCAAAGGCCCCATAAGCCCCTCATTAAGCGAGAGGTCTATGATTCAAGTCCCATTGGAGTGGGTTTTCTTCCCATTTGAATTGGGTTTGTTTATAGTTTATACTAGTTCATCTGAGTTTGTTGGATTAGTGCTTGATATAATTGTTGGACCTGACAGTGAGTCATGGCAGACACAAACAGAAGCAGGCATCGAGTAAAACATACTCAGACTACTGACCTGCACACCAGGAAGTGGCTTTCCTACTGTACCCCCCTTCCGCTTGTCGTTTAGGGGATTTGATAGTGCCATGATAAACTAGCAACAGGGTCATGCATGTAAACCAGGAGTCATTCATCAAGATTGTCTATTTTAGTAGACCTCAAGAAGTGTTTTGAGTAAGCAACACTTACCTCGGTCATGCCATACCGTTCCAAAAGAATGTGTCCGGTGATAGATTCCCACTGTTGCATAACTGGAAGAGGGAGAGCAGAAGAGCCACACATCTGTAGAGGAATTATGTTTTCTTCAGCAACACAATACATAGGACAGGAATAAACCAGAAGGTTCTAGAGACAATATGTAGCAGCCAAGATGATTATTGTTTACTACTACGTTTTTTATTCCATGGCTTCACATCAACAGACGTAATTAGCCTACCATTAGACGCAACTGTCTTGCAGCGGTAGCAGAAGCAGTTTGTAGTTCGGGATCCATCGATTCATACCCTTGTATTAAACGTGTGTACATGGTCGGAACCTAAAGAAGTGAAAGACAGTTAATATAGCATAATCAGATTACAGATTCCTGCTCTTAAATGAAGGTGAGGTTCAACTGATTTTTAGAAAGTTTAATCTTGTTTTAATTGGTATGCCGAGTTGAAGCATTTGAAGTACTTAAAATTTGAAACAAAAAGGTGATAATATTGAACAAAACTCTAAAATTGTGAATAAGACAATGTGACCAATCACCAATAATGAGGGGGAAGAGAGAGAGAGTAAACCATTGAAGTCCCAGCATATACGTTTTGCCCACTTTTATCATCACAGAAATAAATCAATGAGAAAGAGCTACCACTGACACTTCACATCTATTTAGGAGGCGTTTACTTTGAGTGCTAAGCTAGATTGATAAAACATAGGATTGAGTATTCAAATGATAAGATTATTAAATTAGTTTAAAATGAAGCAATCCATAATTTATCCATCAAAGTGAACACCAGATTAGCTTGGATTATTTTTATCAGTCCATCATATCATGCAAAGTAAACGTCCCCTTTGTTTCATAGGTTATGGCAGCATTGGAAGAGAAAAAAGTATAACTGCTTTTCCAAGACTAAAAAACTGCAAATTATCATAAGCAAAAAGAAAGAAATAAAAGCATCTTTGTTGTTGCCTTCGGTTACATGCAAAGGCCAATAATATGTTTTTTGAAGTAGAGGAGACTGAAACTTATGATCTATTTAAATGCAAGTATCAGTGGTAAAAATCAAAAAGAGGCCCTTGCATATTATAAGAATGAAAATATCCTTGATGCTTTGAAAGGGTAACTTACTCCGGTGAACACAGATATAGCATCTTCAGCTTTAGTTTGGCCCTCCGGGTAAGATTCTCGCCATCTCTGCCAGATTCCTCTTACACTGAATTTTGGCATGAATTCAACCTTTTACACAAGAGCTTAAAATAAATAAGGCTGATATAACCAAGAGAAATTGCATAATAGGATAGAATCTGCATACACTAGTGTAAAATATAATCTTAAGGGTGTTACCGTTGAACCAACGTACAGAGGAGCAAGCAGTGCGTTAAAAAGACCATGGACATGTATAAAAGAAGTTAAGACCAACAAGGAATGTCAGGAAACCAAATAGCTTAACAAGAACTAGCTGATAAAAGGAAAATACCAGCCAAAAATCAAAAAGTTAAATAATATATATAGGGTTGGGTTTTGTGAGAAATGATCTTTATATGAGAAATATGAAAGAATCTTGACCCTTTTATCGAATAAAAATAGTGGTTGATATTAATTCAATGGAATTAATTATGAGTCAAAACATAATATATATATATATGTGTGTGTGTGTGTGTGTACATATATATAGCAATATATAATTATTTAAGGATATGATGTAGTGGCAGGCAGTGCAAGAATTGATCATCGGATGTGTATCCCCAAGCATCAGTCAGCATTTGGACCTGAAATCATTGCAATATTAGCACCTGTGGTCTCACGCAATCTAGAAGTTTTTGTGTAGTGTGTAGATTTAGATACAAAAATCAAGCTTCAAGTAATTTTCAACTTATTAAACTGGACTTGATTAGATGATGGCAAGTTCTGGAACATAAAAAAATAGAGCAAGGCAATGAAAACACAATATAATATGATGCATCTAGTATTAAAATAGCACTTGCTATTCCGTTGTCAAAGCTCAGTGTGAAAATGGCACTTTAATGAACATGATATTAGTAGAAAGGAGAGAGGAAAATATAAACCAACATGTTAGCGGATCAAATAGCATTATTTCAAATAAATTTCTTAAGAGGGAATGATGGATTGGTGCAAGCAATACCTGTGCTAATATACCTTCATGTGTGTGCACAACTCCTTTAGGCTTTCCTGTTGTGCCACTCGTATATATGATCAAAGCAGGATCATCTCCTACAATAAAGCATCAGATAAACCATCAAGTCCTATGATTAGCAGACAGAACAAAACATGAACATGACAGGAAACGCACCGCTTATCGCATATTTAACTTCAATTTCCTTTAAATTTGTTTGATCTACTCCGGTTGATGAAACAGGAGGAAGGAGAGATAATTGAGAAGAAGTCTTGGCTGCAACAGCTTTCATTATTTCTTGATGATCTTCTGTACTCAGAATCATGGTAATATCCTATATAAACATGAAATCCAGAATATTTATCTCTATTTTAGGTATATGCAACTATGCAAGTCTTTGGTGACAAATATGATTATGAAATGATAACCCATCACAATGCTATTACAAGTTTACAACTCTCTAGTAAATGAAATACAGGGCTAAAACTATGCATATAAGTACACAAAGTCGAGAATCATTTACTTCAGTCACTTTTCACAACTAGAAAATTTCTTAATGAGTGGTTGCTCCAGCACCAAGAACATAGAACATTTGAAACAAAGGAGCCAATAGAAAGACAAAATGTCAGAACAGAGGATGAAGAGAGACAAACCGCATCATTCATCACATGCAGAAGCTCTGCTTCTGGGTAGCTAAGTGCAAGGGGAACCGCAACACCTCCACTGAACCATGTTCCAAGCACTCCTGCTACAAACTCGGGAGAAGGTTTTGCAACAATTCCAACCCTAGCTCCAGCAAGATGGTTCCCCTTCCCAGGGATATCGACCTACAAAATAAGTACTCATCCAGTATCCTTAGTATTATAGTCATTTTACAAACCCTCCACAGGTCGAAAAAAGCAATAGGAATTATACGACTCTGATAGTATTTCCCAAAACACATTAAAAAGGCTGTATCCAGAATGTTGCTTTATTTATAAGTAGAACTTTCACCATTTATTCATCAATAGAAAAGAATATGAAAGGCATATATATCACTGAATTTTTCCTCTTGTAAATTCTTAATGGAAAGCAGACAGTATAATTGAACTTACAGTTTTTAAATCAGCATCCGATAGCAAGTTAGATATATTCTTAGCAGCTTTGATCAGCTGATGATAAGTATGGCTTTTTTTATCAGATCTTATTGCGATACTATCTGGAGCTGCAGATCCTCTGTGGGCAACTTTCTTGACCAGTTCCATGAGTATACTATTTTGTGTATCTGCAATCAAGGACGGTAAAGTAAGTTATAAAACTTGAGCTCAATCTCCTAAGCCACTTCATCAAACAATTGTGAAACTTATCAAACACCCACTTGAAGATAATTAACCTCAACTTGTTAAGAATGCAAACAGAACGAACTAGCAATGGCCTCTGAAAGTCAGTATATAACATGCTTGTAAAGTCATAGTATAGAAGTGACATATTTTTTACTGAACCACCCTTTCCCATGTTTTACTCGACAGAAATGATTAGATTACACCTTGCCATGAAAAGCATTACCCAGTCTCAAATATAGCAATGACCATGCTCAATACTCAATAGAAAAGCTATACAAACAAAAAACGAGCACGGATAGTTCATTCACTATCTAGACTACCTCAGCTTTAAACTGGACTAGGATGTTGGGTTAAGAATCAATGATTATGTTATATCTTTTCCATGTACTTACTTCGACAAAAATACAATCAATTGGTTTAATGAAAATAGAGCTCAAGAAAGGATATGACAAGGATGAACAACCACAAAATTTTCAAGTCATGAGTCCGAAAATTGCTTTAAGCTCAAGTTCACCCAAATACGAGCCAGATTGGACTTTGATTGATCCAAGCTCCATCAACATTCTACATATCCTAAATGGCACAAGATTACTTGTATATATTCAAGTGGTATTTCAAGTTATTAAATATCATGAACTATCATAGGCTCACAACCAAGAAGCAGTAGGTACTTTGTAATCACAAAGCCCCACAATGCATACAATCCAAAATATCTGATCGTATCCAATAAATTCAAATGCAAAATTTTTACTACATTATCAAGAAGCTACTACATCTACTATATTATAATATTCATTGCAACTCCACTTAGCACCTATCTCAACTCCCAAATCCAGCAAGACAAAAGGTTAAACTATGAAGAACCAAATCCCAACTCAAGATTTTGCTTTTGAAGCACAGTTAAGAATGATCAAACATCGTGCATTCATCTTAAACATTCAAGAACCCCCAAAACCAGAAAACAAAAAATCCCACAAGACAAAAGGACTTCAATAGTCAAGAACCAAATAAGTCCCAGCTCAGGATTTTGCTACTAAAGCACAACTAACAATGAACAAACACCAACCAATCAATTCATCTTAGACTGTCAAGAAAGGTGCAGATAAAGTTTACCAGAGGAAAGCAAGCGAACTTGGGAGGAGGAAAAGCTTGAAACTTTAAGAGAAAAAGAAGTCAAAGAATGCACGAAGCGGAGAGAGCAAGGGCATGAGGAGGTGGTGCAGTAAGGCAAGATTCTCAACAGAACCATGAGGTTGGTGGTCTTAAATACACCCATCAAATTAGGTGGTCTGAATTTAAGAAAACGTCACTCCTATTTCCGTATTTTAATAGAAAATGGCATCCCACTCCATTTTGGCGGTTACGTAGGCTTCTTGAATCCTTGATGACGAGGAGGGTTCTTGATTTCGGGATGGTTCCTCTTTTAACAGCTTATGGTCGCAAACCAACAAAAATTCTATTGGGTTTTGTTTAAATGACATTAAGATGCATCAAATTCAAGAATGATAAGCTGTTTCTTCCTCTAAAATATTACTCTATCGTTCACGAAATGTTTTATATTTAGATTCGATATCGATTTTAATCGTATGTTTGGACTTTTAACTGAGAAATGTATTAACATTTGAATCATAATGTTTGTGTGTAATAAGTACCATGCTCTACTTAAAATAAATGATAAGTTTAAATTGTAAAATATTTTTTACAAATACTCAAATAATAAAATATAAATTATGTTTGTTAACATGATATAATTTATTCCACTTATAAGTTTAAGAACCCAATCATTATATTCAATTTGCTTTTGGTTCCAGCAGCTTTTCATATATTTTTATTCTTTCTTATAAAATTTATTTATTATTTTAAAATGTATCGTTGCAATTGAAAAATAAAATGTACTGTAAGAGATGTTTGAGCTATACATTAACAAGATAAAAAGACCAAAACCAAAAAAACAGAATAGAATAGAAAGAAACAAAAAAAAATACAGATTTTTACATATTTTACAAATTATTCATTGACAATAGGAGACGACAGCAAAGTCTTTATAGATTTTGAGAAGTTGATATGGTATAATCGACATAGATGCCATTGATTTGAGTTCAATAATACAAATTTCAATCTCATTTCAATCATATTTAGTGTTTAATTAAGCTATGAATGTAGCTTTTCGAGTTTGTTGGCATTCAAATCATCTTTTCATCAAAGTGTTTGCGGAAGTTCATAAAATCTTTCCACTACAAGAGATCGTCAAGTCTCAATTGTAAAAACTATAAAGTTTATTTACACAATTTATCAAGATTTTAAGTTAGGTGTGGTTATATAATTTATTTTACAACTAGCGTGAAATATTTAAAATAGAGAATGACAATTAATGAATTAATAGTAGAGGACTTTTCAAACTTCCCAGAAAAATAAACGCTTTCTTGCAATAAATTTCCCTAATTAATTCACTTCTAACCACATTTGTATATGTTTAGTACGAAATAAATATTTGTGGGTAACATCATTTATTATAGATAATTATTTTACTTAATTCACGTGGTGAGAATAATATCCAAAATTTAGATTTTTTTTAATGTAATCAATTTTACAAAAGGAGTATTTGAAAGGATTGAAATCAAATCAATTCAACATGATTTTTCAAAATTTTCAATTTTTTAGATTTTTTAATTTATAAATAATGAGAAAGAAAGCTGATGTGGTTTAATCTTAATCGTTACTTTTTAATACATGTCATTTGTGATGGAATTTTCCGTATCTGTACAATTGTTAAGAATATGAAGTTGTTTATGATAGAAAATGAAAGATAATGTTCTTTTAAATAAAGTGGTGTGACTTAACAAAAGAAGTGATAAAATAAAATAACCTTTTAAGAAAAAAATATAATTAAATATGTTATATATATTTTGTAGTTTCTATTTTAATAATTTATATTATATACAAATTATCTCAGTCCGTGAAATTAGGGGTGACAATCGGGAACGGCAGCTACTATCTATACTCATATTCACGAACTAAATGGATATTAAATTCACTCAAGCCCACCGTCTATGGATATTCACCACCCATCGGGTACCCGTGAATCCGTCATCCACTACCCATTAGATACACATCAACACATCACTCGTGGGTATCTATCATCCCTAAAATATATCATTTTAATATTTAAGATATATTAGATATAATTTTTGACAAGAATTGTATATAATTTTATATAAAAATAGATAAATATGGTTAATATTAGGTGGATATGCGAGATTTTTTACGAATACTTTAGGGGTATTTCATGGGTAAATTTTCGCGGATATATGAGTTTCGCGGATATGGATAGTTAATATCCATACCCATATCTACGAACTAAATAAATATTAAATGCCTCTCAAACCCACCCCTATTAGGGTCGGGTATCCGTGGGTGTCGGGTACCCACCAATAAATTGTCATCCCTACTTGAAACCCTCCAAGCCTCCCATTTAATTTTTCATATTTTTCTATAATTTTAGAATTTTATCTATTTATTAATCATATATAATATTATATATTTTTATTTCCATGTAGACATATGATATTTATGTTATATTTTTATTTCTATATATATCATAGATTGTATTATATACTATTCCATATTTAAGTATTATTTTAATAAATATACTATATATAGTGATATACTCCCTCTGTCCCGCTATTTTCGACTTGTTTCTATTTTGCGCGTAGATTAAGGCAAGTTTGTTTAGTGTTTTCTATCCTCTTACTTAACTATTTGTTGTATTCATTTGAAGTTAAATTTAACTTATTTTAAATCTGGATTTTAATTTAAATTTTAATAAATGATATAAATTTAAATTAATTTCTTAATTATATAGATTTTATAATTAAAAAATTGGTTTGTCTATTGACAAACACGCCACATACAGATCAAAACAAACATCATAAAAATAAAATGAATTAAATAAACAATCAACCATCAAACTTAAAGTGGATCAGCCACTAAACTTAAAAGTCCAATGCAAAAAAGAGATGATTAGATTAAAAAAACAATTGTTTTTGGGAATTCAAAATCCTCCTAAAACATTCACTATATACTCCTGTCAAACTAAATTTACACACATATTTCTCCTAAATATCAACAAGTCTGTAAAATCCAAAAATCCACCCAATCTCAGTTAAGCAAAATTCCAAAAAATAGAACATGTGAAGAAGAACTTGACAACCAGTGAGAGAAACTCTATAGTCCAATTTCTGCTTGTAAACTCAAAAAACGGAAAGCCAATGTGAGGGAAGATGACTGAGGCTACTCAACTCTTCAACAGCAGCACAAGGAATGTTTGCAGATTATAGGCAGCTGCAAAAAAATAAAAAGACAAGGTGAGATTATATTCTTACAAAGGAACAAACCAAAAGCACCAAGAAGAAAGAAGGTAGAACTTGATTTGACACTTATTCAAAACTTAGATTTATTCCATAGATCAACCATTAGAAAGCTTGCAAAGGAAATCTCTTGTTGTAAGAGCACTGTGTGGAGATGGGTTAATAGTGGCTTGATCAAAGTTCATACATCATTTATAAAACCTTACCTCACAGCCCCTAACAAGCTACTTAGATTTTCATTTACCTTAGAAGCAATATTGTTTGATAGGATAATGAACATCCTCAAGTTCAAGAACATGAAAAATACGGTGCACATCGATGAAATGTGGTTTTATATCACAAAAACAACACACAGATTTTATCTCACTTTCGGAGAGGATGAACCACACAGAACGTGTAAGAGCAAGAAGTTCATAACTAAGGTTATGTTCATGTGCGCAGTAAGCAGACTCATGTTTGACCATTTAGGGAATGTGGTGTTTGATGGAAAAATTGGTATATTTCCATTTACACAACAAGAGCCAGCAAAAATGAAGTTAAAAAATCAGTTAGCAGGTACACTTGAGACCAAACCAATCCAATTTATCACAAAAGATGTGATAAAGGCATGCTTGATCAATCAGGTATACTTATGAACATATTTATAGGCATTATGTAATCAGAAAATGAATTTTTTTTTTTATCAAATATACTTTGATTTTTCACAGATAGTGCCTGCCATCAAAACTGAAATGGCCAACAAATGCAAGTAGGACCACATTCATACAACAAGATAATGTTAGGCCTCATATCAAGGACAATGATGCTGAATTTAGATGTGCAGCCTCTAGTGATGGTTTTGACATACGAATAGTTCATCAACCCCTGTTTGGCCTAAAGTGTGTACTCTAGGTTCTCGCAAATTATTACGAGGTCGATTGCATGTAGCAAGCTAACCCCGGTCGAATCTCGATGGAAAGCTTAATAGGGCGGCTCTAATCCTAAGTGTTATTAAAACAAGAAAACGAAAATCCTAAACATACTATGACTATAAGATGTAACAATAAAGAAATAAATAATGTAAATCATAAACACTCTAATCAGGATGAGATAGAAGAACTCTAAACTAAGATGAAAAGCAATAAACGGGGGTACACAAGTGATTGAAGTCTAGGGTAAAGATCATCTCTAATCTAGGTCAATGCTTATTTAATCAAACCAAATCTTTAATAGGTTTTCCCTAAGTTGATTAGCCAATAATTTACGTGTTCTTAAAACTAATCCGTGATTATTACTAACGTATACAAATCACACTTAGAGTAACACTAATCAAGATATGATTACCTATTTTACGTATCTGATTAATAGGTTAGGTTGTTTGATTACAAAAGAGAAATAGAATCATTCATTGATCAAATTAATCATATTTCTAGAGTTGCACATGGTGATCAAGCATGGAAAACTCTTAAACACGGATCAAAACAACCATTAAGAAGATCAAATCAAGCATCAAACCATAGATAAGAAACAATCAACCCTATATAAGAACTTAGCCAACCATATTGAAAAGCAAATCCATAAAAAGATTCATTGAAAATAACTTACTAAGAATCCACAATTCGGTTGCTAAATCCCTTCAATCCTTGGATACCCCAAGGCACTAAACTAAGAAAAGCAGTAAAAACAAGTGTTTGGGAGAGTTTCTACAAGTTACAATGGTTGGGGAGGGAGAGAGATTGAAAATGTCGCCCAAAACGTTTTTAAAACTAGACTAGAAACTACCAGCCAGCGGTCGCTGGCTATGCCTTTATGATGCACACTTTCTGCAGAGCCAGCGGCCGTTGGAAAGCCAGCGGTCGCTGGCTATGACCTTCTGTTCCACTACAACAGCATTCCCAGCGATCGTTGGCTGCACGGTCAGCTTCCTTGTGCTCAATTCCATCCCGTGCCATGCTTGTCTCGCCTCTTCCTCGCCCGACTTGCTCCACGACCTCTTCCGCACTACTCCTAGCTCAATTCCATCATCTTTCACTCCACCTTGCATCATACACTACAAAACAAGAACCGGCGTAAAAACGAACTAAAATAATACGAAAAACATAAAAATAAAGACATAGACACAACAACACAACGAGTTAAAATGCAACAAAAACACACTAAACAACCCCCCAATTCACCGGACACGAATGTCAATGATTTGGGGTGGTTTAGAGTTATCCAAAGCATACAGATAGAGAAAGCATGTTATGGCATAGATTCACTTGTGAATGGAGTGGTATCTTCTTTTGAAGAACTATCTCCAATTACTCTAAACAATGTATTTCTAAGTCTACAAGGTTGTATGATGAAGATCATGAAGGTTAGGGGGCAGAATTGCTATAAAATACTCCACATGAAGAAGGACAACCTTATAAGGCAACATATGTTACCAATTGACTTAGAAGTGCCAGAAAGTTTGGTGCGATAGTGTTTGATGTACATGCAAGAGAATGGAGGAACTAATGCAATTCAGAGACTCATTCAAGGCTTGGGTATAAGTGAAAAAGGGTCATAGTTGGTGAAGAAGGGTAGCAGATGTAGGAAAACATATTATGTTTGCATTTTGTTTAAATATGCAATTTTTGTTTGCATATTTGCATTTAATGCATTTTTTTGTTTGCAAAGTGGGTTAAATATGCATGTTCTAACATGCATATTATGTGTATATGCAGTTAATGTTTGCATCCAGGGGTAAACAAGCATTTTCTTTAATGTTTGTATTGTGTAAATGCAATTTTTTTGTGTGCCATGTATTGGCTTTTGTTGCAGAATGCAGTATGTAGCATTATGCATTAAAGACTAAGACTTAGACTTAATGAATGGATCTACACTTTCAGAGCATCAATCACAAATAAGAGAACACACAAATCCCACATTTCTCTCATTCAGAGCTTCAATAAATCCTTACCTACACAATCATACACCATGCTTATCTCGGCAGAAACCCCAAACAGGTTCACAATCACAAAAACCCCAAACAGAGGTTCACAATCATACACCATGCTCATATCAACAAATAAATAACAGAAACTTCAAACCTCACATCTGATGTAATCTCATTAATACTCATCGATTACATCATAACATAAAAAATAGGAAGAGCATCATCTCATCCTCTCAAGACTTAAACTAAATCTCCAATACAGATTTTCCAGAAACAAAAATCATACTGAACACATGCATAAAGAAAAATTACGGAAAGATTTCACAGAAATTGATAGTCAGGCAGAACCCGAGCAGATCCATCCTCCAAAAGAACCAGCTTCAATCCCTGGTGCAGCGCTTGTGACGTCAGGCTCCTCTCTGAAAAGGGATTTCCTCATTTTCGAAATACCCACCACTCAAAACCATCGTGTCCTCCAAAAATAGAATTTCTTCGTAAAGAAATCTGAGAGATGTACAGTCAGAGGCCTTAATCGATGAACCAGGATCAATACATGGGTAGAAGAAATTTTGATCAGGAGATGGAAGAGTTTCTATGAGAGAAGATTTGAGGAACCCTAGAATAATCTTTCAAAAAGGAGGAACTCGTGCTGCCCCAGAGAGAGCGGCTTCGAGTGGAAGAGATGATATGGTTGAGGTTGTTGAATCTGAACTCATTATGGTGGTGAAACAATGATTAAATGAGGTAGATGAAGAAATTGAATGCTGGAGTATTCGAGAGAGCTGCTGCGAGAATGAGAGAGAGTGCAGAAGAATTGATGTGGGATGCGATGGAAATGAATAAAATGGGCTTAGGGTTTGGTTAGGTCTATGGGCCTGATTAGCAGGCCCTAATTAAGCTGAAGTGTATAATTAGTATTTCATTAACTATCCATTATTATTATCTAATTCTTTCTAAAAAAGGAAACCAACCGGAAATGACGGGACAGCTCAAAATAGAAAGCATGTCGGAAATAGCGGGACGGAGGGAGTATTAATTTGATATGTATATTTTGATAACTAATTTAACAATAATTTATATAAATTATCTATGATCTTTTCAAATTTGATGAAAATTAATAAATTGTATGAAAATATCTAAATTTCACATTATTTGGAAAAAAATAATTATAATCTATAATTTATCACATAGGACTATTATAACACATTTTAATTATCTTATTATTGTAACGATCCATATATAATTTTCAATATAAACAATAAAAATTGAAAATTCATATTTTTCACTAAAATAATAATATATAAATATAAAATAATATATAATCTTCTTATTCATTTACATATCATATATTAGATTATATGTTATTTCAAATCTAATGAGAATTTAAATCGTACATAAAAATTGATAGAGTTCACATTATTTTAAAATATTCTTTTACTATATATAATTTATTACACGTGATAATTATAACATACATTTAATTATCTTATTATTCGAACAATCGACATATATTCTTAAATATAGATAATAAAAATTTAAGAAACGTATTTTTTATTAAAATAATAATATATAAATATAAAGAAGTATATAGCTTCTTATTTATTTATATATTCAATATTAATGGTATATTATTTCATATTTATGTATCATTTTCATTAATATAAAAAATAGTAAACAAATATATTTCGATGTATTTTTGAGAATTCAATCAAATTGGTGATTTTTGAAACTTCATTATTACCCCACATATTAAGTTATCTATTAGTGGGTAAATATTTTAAATTTTCTATTATTACAGTTTACATGTATTTTATTTAATCTTCACTCAAAAAATTAACATTCATAATTATTTATCATAAGAATTAAAGATATATAAATTGATGTATTTTTTTTGTTCGGACAAGTATTGAATTCAATTCATATCATTTTATTCTCAATTCCACAATCATGAATTTAGACAATTGTTTACACTCGATAACATATAAAATAATGAGAACTTTTAGATTAATGTTATATGACATCAACTACTCATTGAAGTAAATGTATACATTATAGTTACAAATAAATGATTTAAATAAATTTTTCACGCCTAATAAAATTCATATATATATATATATATAATTTTTGAATCAAGCACGAGTATATATATTTAATTTTTAATCAGATTATTAATATATATATGTATATACATACAAATAAGTTTATATAAAGTTTATTTTCATCAATATAAAAATTATTTAATGAGTATATTTTGATACCTATTTGATAATTAAATCAAATTAATGATTTTTGATCGTATATCATTATTAGATATTGAAACTCAACTTCATTATTACCTACGTACTACCTTTTCTATCAGGGGTAAATGTTTTAAATTTATTTATTATATTTTAAATGTATTAAATAGTTCATGTTATTTAAAAAAGTTAATATATATAATCTATGATTAAAAAAAATTAAATACTCACTTTAATAAATAAAAGATAAAAAAAATACATTTAAAAATAAGAGATAAAAATATCTACTTATATGAGCACATGAGAATATTGATAATGTATTTATGTATTTCATTTCACAAAATAATTTGAATTATATGAGCTCGTGAAGAAATGTGTGCATTATATTTACAAATAAATAATTTAAATAAATTATTCACACCCAATAAAATTTATATATATTTAATTTTTGTAGCAAACATGTGTGTGTGTATATATATATATATATATATATTTAATTTTTAATCAAATTATGAATGTATATATGCATATAAATAAATGAATTCATATGATTTGAGTTTATTTTCATACAGGCTTGGATATGGATGGATAATTAATGGGAAAAAGACGGGCCGGTCCATTATGACCAAATGTTGGGCAAAAAAAACCATCAAAAAAATTTATTATTGTAGAGGCCCAAATTACAAGTGAATGGACAAAAAAGTACTCCCTCCTTCTTCCCCATCTCTCTCTCTCACTCAGCCGCACCCTCTAGAATGGAAACTCCCAAATCACTCAAAAAATTTCTTCCCCCCTCTCTCTCTCTCACTCAGCCGCACCCTCTCTCGGTATCTCATTCACTGCCGCCTTCTCTTTCCCTCCAGTCCGCCGCCGCTGGACATGCTATCCGGCCACCGCAGCCTCGTCGCCGCACACGCTGCGACAGATCTGCCCCTGCCCTCTATTGCGCAGATCTGCCCCTGCCCTCTAATATGTATATGTTTGTTGTAGGCGAGGAGAAATCCCATAGAAATCTCCTTCAACTTGAGGTTTCTCAATTACAAGCAGCAACGCAAGCAGATTTCATTCATTAATTGGGTGATAATGGTTTTAGCACAGAATTTAGTCGCAAGCTTTCTTCAATGGTGCATTTAATGCAGTGGTTCATTACTTATGTGCTGATGGTTCATTATGTCTGATGTAATGGTTCATGTCATCAAGCTAGATGGTTCATTACCTCTGTATTGATAGTTCACTATGTCTGATGTAATGGTTCATGACATCAAGCTAGATGGCTCATTACATCTGTTCTTATGGTTCACAATGTCTGATGTAATGGTTCATGTCATCAAGCTAGATGGTTTATTACCTCTGTTCTTATGGTTAACAATGTCTGATGTAATGGTTCATGTTATCAAGCTAGATGGTTCATTACCTCTACTGATGGTTCATTATGCATCTCTCTCTCTCTCTTTCTCTCTCTCCCTCTGCCACCACCCTTTGCCTCGTTGCCGTTGCCGCCGGTCGCCACCACCGGCCGCCGGTCACCGGCAGCAGCTGCTGGTAGCCGGTCGCCGGATTCCGCCGCCGGTCACCGGCCACCGGCAGCAGCAGTTGGCCGCCGGCAACCGCCGCCGGTCGCCGGAGACCGGCGCCGGATTCCGCCGCCGCCATCGCTGCCACCACCTGTATGTCACCACACCCTTAAAAAAATAATTAATTAGTTAATAAAAAATTAAAAAATATAATTAATAAACTAAGGTTAGAAACATGAAACCACTTCAATATTTTGGGTTTTATTGAACAAAAGTGCATTTGACTGGACCTACTTAACAATGAGAAAAAATGGTGGTTTTTTTGGACTACAAGTTCACCAAGGTGGATCTTAGAGACCATTTCCCATAATTAATTGATAAAGATGTGTAACAAGACATTTATCGATTTTGTGATGAATACACATACATAAAATTCAAATAAATTGGTTAGATTTTATAAATATTCAAATATAGTTTATTTTCATTAGTAATATTTATTTATAATATATATTTTACATATTCGAATTTATAACTCGTATTATTATATGGACGTAACACGAAAATCAATTGATTCACGATTCTGAACATTTGAAACTGAAACATATTTATCATAAGAAAGTCAACATAATTAAAAGTTTTTACTATACATATTTTGTATATGAATAAGTAGTTCATATATCTATAACAACAAATATTAATAAACGAAATGATATTAAATACTTTTATAAATTTTATAAAATATTAATCTCGTCGAATTTCCACGGACAAACAATCTAACTGCATATAATAAAATGCATCATCTCAAAAAATTGCAAATATGATGTGGCAGCTGTTTTTAAAGGCAATTATGGGGGCAGCGGTGAGCAGATTCATAAAGTCGGAGGCCATCGCCGCCTATTAAATTGTGGCTCACCTCCAGCTACATAAACGGTCATTTAGTTTCTTCTTTATGAGTTGGTGAATTAGTGAGTTATTTATTTATTTGTTTATTATATATTTCATCCAAAAAAAGACTGTTGTGAAAAATTGATATGAGTTTTAAAAAATATATAAAAATATATTTTTAATGAAAAATGATTTCATAAAATATAATACTCTCTCCGTTCTGCTAAATGTGACTATGTTTCCTTTTTGGACGTCCCACTAAAAGTGGCCACTTTCTCAAAAAGAAAAAAGATTAACTTTAAAATACTATATCTCCTACTTTTTTAAAACACAATAATTTACTTTAATCTCTGTCTCGAATCCCTTGTGGCCGCATTTAGAGGGACAGAGGGAGTATATAAAAATTTTAAAATATTAATTATTTCGTGTGACATTTTTAAAAAGGAAAAAATTATATTTTATAAACTATTCAAATAAATAATAATATATTTTTTTTATCATTTGTGAGTACGCTTCCGCTACCACCACCATCATCTTATCTCCTAATTCCCTTTGGATATGCATCTGTTTGCTTTGTGTTTTATGTTACCCGATACTCTATTTACCCGGTTCGTTTATGAGAGTTTTTTATTATTTTCTTTATCCCATTAAAAATGGTCTAGTTTGACCAAAAGACTATTATAGATCTAATGGGATAAAGGGAGTGTATTTTGTAAAAAAAGGGAGTGTATTTTGTAAAAGATTTATATATAAATACGTTTAACAAGTTTGATTATAGTGGTGATTAAAGATGTTGGTAAATAATTTTTCTATTATCTTTGAACTTGAGTTCCATCCTAGTTATATACGTATTTCATGGTTTATGACACTATTTTTAATTATATAGTTTATAGTCTAAATTTTAATTAGTATTTTCAATTTACTGTCACAACGTACATTTCTTTATTATATAACTGTTTAGTCCATTTTCGGTCCCGTTTCTTTTGTATTTTTGGTCATTAATATCTTATTTTTAATTGTTTCTCATACTCTTTATTTTAGTTTATCTTCTCATTCCCACATTTCATATTGTAGGTCGGGAGTCAAGACAAAATGGAAGTTTGTAAGCATTGAAACGAGAAATGGGAACTGAAGTGCAAAAAAATATCAAGTGAAGACAGTGCGCGGGGTAGTGATCACTACCCCCTTAATGATCACTAGGGCACCCAGACAGAACGCGGGAGTAGCGAGCGCTACCCCCTAGCGAGTGCTATCTAGAGCGGACAGAGAGGGGGACTAGCGACCGCTACCCCATAGCGCCCGCTAGCCCCCTTCATCTCATTTCAAGACAGAGAGCCAGGGTAGCGAACGCTGACCCCTAGCGAACGCTGACCCCTAGCGAGCGCTACCCTGTCGGGGATTCTTCTCCTATTTAAACTTCCACGCGTGATTTTTCAAATCACCTTATATTCTACAATTCTAGGGTTTTAGACCACGAGAGAAAACATAGTAGTCTAGATTTCCATTCAATAGTTCGTTTTGTAATTTCAATTTGTGGATTCGTTCGTAATTCAAACCCGGAGATCATTTAATGCATTATTTCCTTTTTAATCAGTGAGTTATTATTGCTTTCTTTATTGCTTTATGTTTTACTTTCTTCTTGCTCTTTTCTTGATTAATTTTCAATTCGTACTTTCAAATCTATCGATCATGTTAATTAATCAATTCAATGTATGTTTAGATTTATATCCTTTAATTCTTCGTTCTTAGACTTAGGACTTAATTGCTTTCTTAATTTTCGCCTAGATAATTCGTACTTTCATTCTTTTAATTTTATTCGCCTAGATAAATTAATTAGAGTAGTTAAAAACCAAAACTCATTCTTTTACTGCTTTCTGTTTGGTAACATAGATAAAACTCTGTTTAGCCTTCCTTAAGAATACGACTAGAGACAACATATCAATCTATAATAATCTCGTCCTATTACGAGTAACTTAATAAAATAAGTTGAAACAATAACTCCTTTAAATATTTTGATCATCTCCCAAAACATATCTTGATGAAGTCAATTAATTAATTTGTATGGTCTGTAGTTAGTATTATTTTATGTTCTTAAATAATGTTCTTTTACTATCTCGAACTGGAAATTTAGAAACACAACATTTAGTAAGACTTTTTTCCGCGTACAATCCTAAAATCGCATGATATTTATAGAAACTGCATAGAAATGCAGTGCACATAAAAAATAGGGACTATATATGATACATATACTAGTCTAGCATTATACATGCATTTCATTCCATGGTTTGATGCGGTGGAGGCTGATTTATCCCATAATGCTGCGCTGCTACGATTCCATTCCATCCTGCATTTCATTCATTATCAATGCAACCCATTAATACATAATTTACACTTTTTTTTTTGAGCCAGTCATCAGATAGTAAATTTTCACTTAGATGCTAGTTTAAAATTAATTTAAATTTCAAAAGATACAACAACATCATTTTTTGAACTAGAAAAACATTACCAAGTGATGGATCGAGGCCTACACTCTTGAGCTGTCGAAACTCTTGACAGAGGGCACAGCAAGAGCAGAAAACGTGTGAAACGACGTCGCTATAGGGCGCCTCGACGAGGCCATATCTGATCCTCATTTTGGTTCTGTACTTGGATCCCATTATCCATTGAGACCAAAGTGCAGGCATCATCAACATGTATATGAAACTTCCCAATGGGCAAGCTGCATCCATTATCCACATAATTAGTTATGTGCCATGTAATTTTTTACACAAATATTTCACACCTAAGGTGTTATTGCCGGAATATACATTAACTTTGGCCTCAAAATGTATAATTACATGTATATAAAAGTGTTAAGGTAAAATACATTACTAATGTTTGTGTGTATGTTACTAACATAATGATGTTGGTCGGTATGTTACCAACAACCTATGTTTGACACTAACACATTACTGATGTTAGTTAACACTTATAGTAATGTCACTGCTTCAAGTGATTCTATTAATTTTTATGTTTTATTTTTAATTTAATTTATTTTAATCATTTATCTCCCTATAAGTTATTATCATTTATTATTATATATATTAGAAATAACGATTTTATATTTGAATTATTGCAAAACAAGCTGAGAGTGCATATCATGGGGAAGTAACTGCTATGAATGAATATAAATCAAAGGTCATACTTCTTGAAGAGTACGGTTTTACGGTTTTCCAGTGAGAAGAAGATACTGAAATACTCTGATTTCGTAGTGTAGCTTTTCCTTCCCTTAAAAAGTTTGTACTTAGTATTTCTTTCAAGGGTTGTAACTCTTCCAGATTGTGGAATCTGGAATTTCCTTTCAAGCCATATGATTGAGGGATGTGATTCAATAGGTAATTGTTTTGATTAATTTGGTGTGAGATTAATCTTGTACAGTATTGTATATCTTAGGCAGATGTTAAGGTTGTAAAGATTCAATACTATTTGATGTTTGTAGATTAGTCTAGTTAAGATTAATTGCTTATGACATTCTAACCTTGGACAGTATAGAAGCCTGTGACGGTTGAATGTAGATGCAGTGTGTGTTGTAACTGTAATTATCAACATAATGATTATTGTCTTAAAGATAAACGTGGGTTCATTGTTTAAATTTCCGCTGCTTGCTTGTTTAGTTTGTATTTTCTTGATAGAATACGTGTTTCTAACACAAAAAGCTAACATAGTATATCTCGGATTTTTTTTATATAATTTATGTTATTGTAGTATATTATGCACTAAATTTCTTTCAAAAAGTATTGATCAGCTTACTCATTTCCCCTGCATCCAAAACCTCTGCTATTTGTCCGAATGTTAAGCAAGGTAAGAACGCCGTCATCACAGCTGCAGAGAGGGAGATAAGTTATATGTTAATATCTTACTTGATGAAATCTACACTTTGCAATAAGATTACCATTTGTTTGGTCAAGATGGCAGTCGAATAATTTAGAGCTCCATGGCCTTCCAATAAACTGAGGCTGCAGTGTTTGATGATTCTGAGGATATGAAGCAGAGGCTATGCCCTGTGCCGCCGGGCTCTCTGCTTCTCCGGCTGTCTCGATTCTTCCCATGCTCGAGATACGATGCAAGAATATTGATTTACAATAAGTTTGTTGTTGATTTGTACACCATTCTCTTGATCTTACATGATAATAAAGGATGTCTAGATAGCAATGTCGACTAGGAAATTTCGTTTGTGGTAATTTGCATGGCGAAAGGGTCCCTTGATATGGAGAGATTGTGTTTCAAAAGTCATAATATGCTGCTACTAATCCATTACAATTTTCTTGTTTATTCTTTTTTTTATTGCTTATTCGGTCCCTTGATATGGAGAGATTAAGTTTCAAGTCATAATATGCGGCTAATAATCCATTACAATTTTCTTGTTTATTCTTTCCTTTTATTGCTTATTCGGATTGTAGCGGCAGATTTTTTATTGACTTGTTTTCACATTATATTTGAGTTTCCATTTGCTTATTATTCACAATGAAACTTTTGCTTCCTATTATTTCACTTTCAAGTGTTCACAAAGAAAGACAACGTTTTACAAAGTCTTTTCCATAGAAACTACAACTGCATTTAACATTGATTTTTTAACGTAAACAAATCGCTATTAACGAAAATAAAAACAAAAACATGTGCTACTCTGCTAACATCCAGTTTGTAAGAAGATCGAAGTCGAAATTCTCAAGTCATCAAGGAAACCATTTTCCCCACCATCTAGTAGATGGTGGAGTGAGAAGCTCAAGCATTGTTTCTTTCTCCCTAGGTGTTAATGGGACTCCTCTGACAAGGTCTAAGGCCATAATGTGCACATTATTCTTTCTCCTGTACTTCTTGAATGCCCATATAGCTACAGCGCCACCAGTAAGTGTAAGCTGTTTTCAAATTTTCCATCATCTACATTAGCAAGAGATGACTCTAGAATGAAAATTTAATAATTCAAGAAGTTCAATGCGTCATTTAACTAACCGGTGTCAGCCATATAGCAGCTGTTTGTATATCAAATTTTGGTGTATAAAGCACTGTCTCGCCAAAATCTTCCTCCAGCTTCTTGTAGATCTCTTTGTCGTTTTTACCAGACCGAATTTCATCTCGTATTAACTTTACACACAAATACAAGAGATGTCAAAGTGAATTTCCATAAAACATGTAATTTTTTAGAAGCTAGTAGACATGCCAAAGAGAATATATATGTTCAAATACTAAATCAACGATTCTATGATAAGCATCGAAACTATTTTTATTTGTCAGTTAGTAGACATACGAAAACTATTATCAACATTTCATACTAGCAGTGGACACAAATAAGGAATTACACCGTAGAATTACCAAACTCCTGTAAGTAGTTATACTAAATAATATTTAATATAATAATATGAAGTAACCAATAGAAGTGCAAAAGCTTACTTTTTGCTCATTGCCTACAGCAGTAACTCTACTTCAAAAAACATCTTCTTTTTACAAACAGGTGACAATTCACATAAACAAAGACTGAACTAACTGCAATTTCCTGTTCATGGCAAATGAAAAGTACCTACATCGTAACTCTGGCAAATAAATATGTTTCAAAATTATTAGTCCCACCAAATTCATGTGATTTTAACTTCAAGGTCACTGTTCACTCATCTGAAAATAATATTAAGTTCATTAACTTAGTCATTTTCACCAGACCAAATTTCATCTCATGTTACCTTTACACAGATCCCAAATGCCAAATCATGCATATTTACAGAAGCTAGTGTGCATACCACGGAGAAAATATAAGTTCAAACAAGGTGTAGAAACAAACTATTTGAATTTGTCACATAGTCACTGACAAGAAATTATATCAACATTTTAACCAAATATCAAGGTTTTAAAAGGCGTTTTTCGCCTTGAGGCGTTTTTTTATAGAGGCGTGAGGCGTAAGCCTCAAGGCGAACCGAGGCGTACACTTGAGGCGTAAATAAGAAAATCACACAAAATCATATCTAATATCATAAAAACTACATATATGACCAATGGAATTTAAGGAACATCACTATTTTCTGGTTTACTTAGTTTTTATATTATTTGATGTCATTTCATCTTAGCTTTCTATGTTTTTTTTTTTTGCAACATTCTCAGCACATCAAGATTTTGATAAAAGAATCCAGGATCAGTTGCAACTTAACTAACGTTTAGGACTTGAGTATGCAGGGTAGTTAGTTTTTTGAACTGGAAGTTGATGAATGGTATGAGACAAGAATGTGTTTTAGACTACATGCATTTTAGGTTAAAGGTTGGGAAGCTTTTTCTATCGTATGCGACGCAAGTTTCCCAAGTATCTACCCTAATTTTAATTCTAATTGATGTTTTATTATTTAATTTATTACATTTGGGACAAACCCAATAGAAATTGTATTAAATAAAAAAAAGCCCACTTGCTATTTATTGAAAAGCTCATCTATTTCAGCCCAAAATAAAAAAAAAAAACATGAAAAGTTTCTTCCTGCATGAGGCGTCCGCCTTGACCGCCTCGACGAGCCTCGAGGCGCAAGCCTCGCCAACACACATGAGGCGCTGCCTCAGGGGCGGTTTTTACCCGAGGCGTACCGAGGCGCGCCTCGAGTACGCCTTTTAAAACCATGCCAAATATATACCAAAACTCAAAGAATATTAATTGATAACCAATAGAAGCACAATGAGTGACACATATGAGCGAGAAATCTACAGAATCCACAGGCTTATCTTTTCCTTATTGTCTAGTGCATACAACATCAACCTCTATCCTCTAATTATACAATTCATCTTCTCTCCACAAACCAGTGACAGTTAACATAAGCAATGAGTAACGTAACTACAACTTCCTGTTCACATCATACAACTTAATCTTAGTGCCCCACCAAATCCATGTCATTTTCACCTAAGGCTCGAGATTAAAGATCATCATTTACCTATCTCACAAGAATAATCGAGAGAACACAAAGCAAAACATAGCATGCACCAAAAGAACAGGCACCTTGCGGAGGAGAATGGCAATGTCGGCTTGGGAGTCTTCGATCGATTGACTACCACATTCGGTGCACCGCACGTTGTGGCTTATATTTCTGGCGCGTGCTTCAACCACTCGATCCTGTCTCACTTCATCCCCACTCTCCATGAACCTCTTCTGAAGCTTGACTTCAATCAATAATTCCTACCCTTGTACAACTTCTCTGCGACATGAAAAAACAGAGAACAAGGGTATATTTAGCTAAACCTCAAGACACCATTCAATTTCAAGTCATCGCCTCAGACCTTACGAAAATTGAGGGCCCAAATATGTTTCCAAATTATCAATTTATATAAATTAATAAGTAATTATATTGTTTTTACCTATCCCGTTTGGGCGGTGAAGGAGTGCAGGGAGCACGGGGAGGTGGTGGAGGAACCGAACAATGGCGGATGAAGGAGAAAGAAGTGATGGGTAGGGTAGGGAAAGGGAAGGAAGAGGACGCTGTGTAATTGGTGTATTACACGATTTGCATCTAAAAACAAGTCATTTTTTTTTGATTATTTAATACTTATAAAATTTTGTTATTTAATAATATATTAAAAATATAAATAATTAGTTTTTATCATCTATAGTTATTATTAATATATAATATTAAATAAAAATGTTTATCTGTAACACCCAACTCTTTTATTAATAGATATTAAGTAACGAAAATATGCAATAAGAAAATTTCGTTGAAAGTTTCGAATGATCGATTAACAAATCGATATTAGTAGCTCATATTCACCAATTAGAATTTAAAATCATAATAAATATAATGATTGTTAATCCTTAGAATAACATTCTTATTCGACAAGTCGAGATTTATTTAAACATTAAATAGTAAAATCGTTAATGACTTCGATCAATAGATATAACAAAGTTGTTGAGATAACCATTTGACGAGCTAAGCAAAAGGTATGCAAACAATCTTGGGATAATTCGTAAGTAATTAAGGTAAGTTGTTATTATACCTTAATTATGATAGTTATACAATGTATTTCATAGAAGTTTAATACTGCACATTCATATGTGATATAGAAGTATATACTAAGAAAGTATACGTATAGAAGTACAATTATAAAAGTAATAGTATAAAAGAGATAATAGTATATTTATATGCTATAGAGATACAAACTATCTTGTATTATAAGGTTAAGATGCATGAAAGAGATTATTTATTTATATTAGATAAAGAAATAAATAAATCAGATAATGAAGGAATGAAGATTTATTTCATAAGATAAATAATTGAGGGAATTTTCCATGCAGATTTAGTAGTATATCTTCAGATTAAGAAATAGATTTTAACTAAAAGCAAATCTTATTCATGTGAATATACATTATAGTACAACTTATTACACTAATACTACAAGTCAAATTTACTAAAGGGGAAACAAATCAGAAAATAGAGAATTAAGGAAATATGAAAATAGAGGAAGACTTTCTCCATGGTGAGAAAGGGACAAGGGACGCAGCTACACTACTACACTCTACCCATTTTACTCTGTGAAACTGCAATAAGTATAATCATTAAACCATGCTCCAAAAGTCAAGAAATGCAGAGGTGTACAGTAAATAAAAGCAACAGACAAATCTAGGTCTTGTAGGAAGAATAGGAAGAGGCTGTAAGATTTTCAAAGATTTAAAGTGAAATACTCAAGTACAAAAAGTCCAACCATACATAATATTATATGTATACCTAAATCTCTTAGAAGCACTCTATTTAAAAACATAGGTTTGCCATCAGATTTTACTCTCAAACACTACGTAAAATCAGTCTCCACTCACTAAAAATCTGATAGAAATACACGGAGAAACTCTAACCAAGTTCTTCAAGGTTGATGTTTTCAAGCTATCCCAAGAAGAAGTGAAAAACAATTTTAAGGTATACATAGCTCAAACTTCCAATCTTTATGTGTTCATTATTCTAGTTTTGGTTCAAAACATTCAAAATCATACTTACACAAACTCTAGAATTTAAGAACTCCATTCAATATTCTTCTCTTAACAAACACCTAGTCACATAATATAGACTCTTATAATATGTAGCAAACTTAGAACTTAGATATTACAGTAAGCCAAAATAGTAGCATTTCAGCTTAATGATAGGGAATTAAAAGCTTTTGAATACTGCCCTATACAAGTTTTGAAGAAGATATCAAAAACGCACTTCTCATATTTTAAGTACACAAAAACATTTAGAGTATTTTTTACAAATAAGGAGAAAGCACTAGAGCTTATATTTATATTATAAAGTTAGCACTAGAGCTTATTTTATTATCAGAATTCTCAGTTCCTATTCTTTTACTTCTTAAATATAAGACTTAGAATATGGAAACATAAGTCCTGAAATCATAATGTGTTAACATTATAAGAAACATAACTTGGACAGAATAATGAACTTAGAGTATAAGTTCAGATCGAGTTTAGAAAACCAAACCATAGACTCTTAAACTTGAACAGAATATAGACATATTTACAGATTGAAATATTTAAAGTTTAAGATCAATCTTAGGCTAATATGTCATCCATATTCAGATCCCAACACACAACCCAAAACAGAAACTTGCAATGAGTTATAAAATTTCAATAATGACTAAACACAGAGCTTAGGAAATAAGTTCATATTAGGTTAGAGACCAAACCATAGACTATTAAATATAGACACGATTTCAGATCGATAGTTTAAAGTAGAATAACAAACCTATAGGCTAAAACATATCATTCCAGTTAAGGTATACAAATTTCATGCTTTAGTTTTGTTCTTTTAGAATTTAGTTCAAAACCTTCTGCTTTTAACTGTGTTTCAGAAACCATAAAACTGAAATTATTGGAATTATAGACTCTTCCCTCCAACATCACTTTAGAACTCGAGATGTAAAATTTAAAAGCTATTAAATGTTGAACTTCAGAGTTAGCAAGCCTAGAACTTAGAAGACTGGGAAAATGATCGTTCAGATTCTAAGTAATTTAGAAAATGAGTCACAGATTTCAGAACCTAGACATTGTTTTTTTTCAGATTTCAGAACATAGATATATATATATATATATATTCAGACTTCAACACATAGACACATATTCAAATGTTCAGATTTAGAAACCTAACTCATGAGCTTATGAACTTTCAGAAATGAAAATACAAGACTTAGATTCAGAGAATGCAATCTGAAATAGAACTCGAAACAAGGCATAAGATGCAAGATTTTAGAACATACGACTAAAATTTAAAAGTACGTCCAATGCCATTTCATAAATAAGAATTTGTTCACTTAAAACAACTATGATATTTCAGGAACATGAACACATAGATATGCTTCCTAAGATATCCTAAGGATTCATATAGTAAACAAAATAGAAGTAAAAAAAAACAAAGGAGAAATCAGATTTTGAAGCTCAGATTTGAACTATACTTCTGAAAAAGAACACATATTAAAACAAAACCCCAACTCTACTTAGAATATTAAAGAACACATTTTTAGAAAGAAATAGGAGCGTACAGAATTCATAAACTGAAAAATATATAAGAGAATTAGATTTAAAGATTATACCTTTGAGAGGCGACGACAACCGGCGCTCCGGTGAGCTTTGGTCGTCAGCCGAGAACAAAGAGAGAGCAGAGACAGACTGAGAGTCAAGGGAGAGCAGAGAGTACAGAGTTAGAGATTATAAGATATCGTAAGAATTTCAGAAACTAATTAAGAATAAAGCTAGAAACTTTAGGAAAATGAGAAGGAAAATGAGCTTTACCTTTCATGTAGAGCTCCGGTGAGCTGCTGCTGGCGAGATTCTTCCGTCCAGAAGTGAGCAGCCGTGAGAAGAGGGCTGGAGAGAAACAGAGAGTCGAGAAAGTGAGGGCTAAAGGAGAATTAGAGGTTCAAAACTGAAATTACAAATTACAAATATAGAAATAAAGAAAGGTAATATTTCTACCTTGAATGTAATCGGCGATGAAGCTCCGGTGAGCTTTCGACCGAGAACGAGAAGAGGCAGGAGAAGAAATAGATAGGGAGAGTGTTTTGTGTTGCAGAAATTGGAGGAATCAATAGAGAGGATCGACCAAGAGAAGGTGGGAAGAGAAGTGAGTGCCGTCGGGGTAGGTAGCGGCGGAGTGTCGGAAAGATAGAGACACGACCGAGAGGTAGAGAAGAGAGAGGCGAGAGAGATGACTGAATAGTGAAGTCGGCTGGTGAGTGATCTTGCTAGGGATAGGAATTTTTAAATCTTCCAGTGGGCCGGTTACTGGGCGGGTCTGGGTTAAATAGAATGGGCCAAATAATTCAGATGGGCCGACAATTAGTAAATTAATGGGTTGTGATTGAAATAAATTTATTGGGCTAGATACTCATTCAGATTGGGCCAATTTATTGATTAAATAGATTGAGTATAATATTTAGATTGGGCTGGATAATTAGATTAATTAAGCTATATTTAAGATATAGAATTAGTAGTATTATTTCGATCTTTATAAATTCTTAAATAATATTAATTAAAATTAATACTATCGTATAAGATTTAAATTAACATTTTAGTTTGAAATTAAATCATTCAAAGTAATTTATCTTAAATAAGCATAGTACTCATTATTAAATTAATTGGGTAACACATATGAGAATATTAAGGATTTAATAAATCAAATATTGATTTAAAATCCTACGAGAATAATTAAAGAATTTACTAAATACTTGAATACTAGTCGAGTAAGAAATGAGAATAATTAATGAAATAATATTTTATTTTAATTAGACGAAATAAATTATATGCTCACAAGGAGTATCCCCTCGTAATTGCGATTAAGGTCACGCAAGGAGAAAGTATTGGACGAGAAGATTCGGAACTTTTAGAAGAGGAAGCAAGTCACGTAAACTTTCTTATACAACTAAAATTATGTGTGTTGTATCAGTTTATATTTCGTTTCAAAAAAACATTTTGAATTGAAAATATGTGAAGTATTGTCTTGCCAAAAATATTTATATTTTTGTATAATACATATCTGCTTGAACTATTATAATCGAATTCGGGTCCCAGAGGATTGTTATCCTACTCGGGCTAATATACAAAGCGACCGTGAGTCATCTAAGCGGGTTGACCGGTCAAGTGTCCGTGGAAGGTGGCCACCTTTCCGACACACAGAAATTTACAGATATGATTGATTACTAAATAACTTAGACTAATTAGTCGAACTTTAAGAATTCACAAAAAGAATTTAGTGAGAATAGGTCCTTTCAGAAAAATCTCTATGTATAACTGTTGAGATGACATGACAATTATAAATGTAAGTATGCATTTTCGGTATGTGTCTACTGAGTACTTTTGTACTCAGCCTTGCATATATTTCTAAATGTGCAGGTTGAGCTATGATGGAAAGGGGAGTGATAAGCGATGGTTTTGTCGAACTCTTTATTTGGTAACTCTTGGGGGTTTGCATGTCTTCATACATGTAAACTTTAGTTATAGATCTTATTCCGCTGCAGGACACTCAATCTAGTATTTTGAACTACTCAGTATTCCGTATCTTTAGATATTTTGTTTAAGTACTCAAGTATTTTGGATCGGTGGCCTTGTACCGATTTTTATGTTATGGACCCCTTTTTATTGAAGTAACATTCAGTTATTCGACATCGTGTTAGTAAAGGTGGGTCGTGACATTATCATTATTTTTTCATTTCATTTGATTTTTTTGTTAACTATTTTATTACAATTTAAAAAGATATGTATAGAATAATTGTATTATTAGAAATAGTAGATATGAAAAGAAAAAATTATAAAAAATAAAATAAAATTCTAATATATAAAATATCATAGTATAAAGAAAAATATAGAAAATTGATGATAATAACGAATGCTCAATCAACTATGCATTAATAAAAAATGTATTTTTTTAAATTGTACTTTTAAATAGACAATATATATTAAAATTTAAATAATATTATTTATATATATTTTAGGTTCTAAATTATATTAATACAGTCTTGGAGGCATCATCTTCAAAATTATACATAGTGATAGAACTACAATGAAATCTGCTACACCACTTATGCTATTAATTTATAATCTAACCTAATGCCTCGTCAATATGCTATTAATTTATAATCTAACCTAATGCCTCGTCAATATTAATATATAAAAATAAGATTTTCTAGGCAGTTATTTGTATCGTCAGGTTTTAAACTGTCCGATTTTAAATTATAATTGTATTGTTCAATTATTTATTCTTTATGTATAATCAAATAAAAAATGTGTCCAGTTTTCAAAGATTGTATCTTTTAAATTAATCTTCATAATAATTCATTCATTTAACATTTATCAATTAATTAAGAGGTGTTACTAATTTGCATGTAATTAATTTTTAAAATAAAATAGTAATAGTAATAAATTATAAATCTAACATATGTCAATTTGCATGTTATTAAAATTATTGTACGAAAATATTAAATTATAAATTTTACCAATGTCAGGTAAACACATTTTCGTTTGGACACGACTCTTGACAATCCAAATGAGGGGTTGACTAACCCATTAGGTTAAGACTTTAATGGTCCAATAATATGTCATTTCTTCTGTAAATTACTAGATTATTGTAATTTTATAAATACTGCACCATTGTTGCTATTTGGGAATATAATAAAATGAATAGATGAATTAAATCTTTCCCTCCATCGTTACTTCTCTATTTTCCGGAGTTTAATCTTACTCGAAGAACTCTATTGATACGATCTCGATCGACATCTTATCAACTGGTGCTTTCATTGAGAGATTATCATCTCTCATTCATCTTCCATAGCCAAGTCCGAAATTAATTCAGCGATTAAACCCCTACAAATTCTTATGGAGAGCCAAATCATGGCTTTGAACACCTCACTCAAAGAATTTATGGATTATGTTGATACTCGTTTAGCCGAGCTTTTTCACCGACAACCAACTGGCTTACCTTTTCACTCTAGTTCATCCATGCCCAAGGTACATCCAGTCTGCTTCGCTCTTCCACCATTTTTAAGATCACCACCACACACCATATCCTATAAGCAATCTCATGATTCATGTCCTCCAACATTCAAATTTCACCATTCTTCTTTATCATAATCACCACTCTCACCCCCACCACATTCTACAAACCCAGAAATTCATTCTTCCCCACTTTGTCCCTCGAACATGGACGGGTCTCGCATCATTGAACCATTCTCAAATTAAAGTCCAATTAAGAAAAGTTAAGCAGAAGCCACAAATCTCGCACATTTGCATCGCGGTGATGTGATACGCTACTTAGCCTTCTAAGAAAGTGGCGGTGCTTATGAAAAATTTGGCAGCTAATTTATAGTTAAAGAAGTAAACTTTATAAAACATAATAATAATAATAATAATAATAATAATAATAATATAAAAGCATCAAGAATCTGCAGAGATTCATATCTCACCTGAAGATGGCTTGAGACGTGCTCTCTTGTAAGCATATGTTCGTTCATTAATTCTAATATTTTCTTAGGAACATCCTAAGCAACATATATTTCAAAGACTTTCAAGTTTGAAATCATTAATTGCAATTTTGCAAATATATATGTCGTTGCAAAGTCAATAATGAACATCAACATTTACAGGTTTCAAACTTCAAAATTAACATTGTTAAATCATAAACATTAAACACGAAGAGCAGACATAACTAAAAACACATGCCAACAATAGAAAACTTGATTAAATTAAGAATTTGTTTTGGTCTATCGTTCTAATTAATAAAATTATCTAGTCACAATTTTCTGGAATAATTTCAAATTATATTTTCTAAATAGTTCCTCAATGAATCTAAAAGAAAAAAAGTTTCATTACTAAGTCTAATAGATTGTTGTACACAAGCAAATGATCTACAAACTAAAGATGAAACAATAAAATAATTTATATAATTCTAACATAGATGTTTCAGGGATGTTCATCTGATTTAAAACATTGAAATTTTTGAATAGCAAAAATTTATTAATACTCCAAGTTATTTTGCAGCAAATGGTTATAACAAAAACATACAAGGATAAGGAAGACGAAACAAATGAAAAATAAAAGGCATGACAAAAAGAAACATAGAAGAGAAGAAGATTCTTATTGTCAATTCCAAGCTGATCAACAACAAATTCAAATTTTTGTTTTGAGTTCGAGTGAATAAACAACTCTTGGCTTTTGTTTTATATGTTTTTTGTCTCGTTTCTCTCGTAATTCGGATTAGGATTGGTTGATAT
>JAPKLX010000060.1:355778-395217 GCA_026898415.1 Leonotis leonurus
GAAGATATTTGAGCAGAGTTTTGGCTTTGATTGCTTGAATTCCCGTACACCTTTCTGGAAGTGAAGGTGGTATTTATAGCCTCAACGAAGAAACTATCCGTTGGAGACGATGGCCTCTATTTTCAACGCATTAATGGCTGCATTAAATGCATGTCAGAGTTGTTGAAGCACGCGCGGCCAAGTGAGAGTTGTTACCACCTTTCACGCGATTTCCCGATGTGTTGCCATACTGGTAATGATTCATTTTACAGAGATATTTGAAAATCTTGTACATCATTCCTTAAAACATACCGTTGATGTGACAACACACTGAGTGGATGACTTATGACTAATTTAGGTAAGTCGGTAGTCCACCATAATGATAAGAAGAGCTTCCTCTCGCTGTTGATTTGAACATGTGCTCTTCGTTTCTTTTGAATTGGACAGCTCGCTGTTCCTTCGCGATATGAGCAGCTCGTTGTTCCTTTGCAAACATAAGTTCTAGTTGCTGTTGGCAAGGTCTTGATTCACTTGCTGTTGTAAATCCATGAGTACTCGCTGTCAAATACTTGGTCACTAGCTGTTGTGACCAATATTACTCGCTGTCATGTTTTGTTGAGTACTAGTTGCTGTTATTACGAGTACTAGCTGTCAAGCTTGATGAGCACTATCTGTTTGAATTGCTATCTGCTTCAAGTTGCATTGATCTCTTGCTGTTGTAGCCACTAGCTGTTCCATCATGAGTCAAAATCTAGCGTTTAGATCATTCGCTGCATTTTCTTCATACAGCTCGCTGTTGACTTTACAGTTCGCTGTTGTCTTCTCTTTCTCGAAGGACAGTGAGTAATGGACAGATAGTGGATTACCATCTGTTCCATTTTCCTTTGTTCAGAGAAGGCTAAGATCAAAAACAGGTAGATCATGAATAAAATACAACAGATCCCTGCTGTTAATAAGCAGCTAGCTGCTGATTCAGTCGCTGCAATTTACTCGCTGCTATTCACTCGCTGTTGAAGTTTGCTTGAGCACTCGTTCTTTTCTTTCACACTACACATAGCTTGCTGTAGATTCACTTGCTGTTTGAAGTCTCTAGCTGTTTAATAAATGAGTCATGCTGTTACCATTTAAACAGCTAACTGTCGAAAGCGCTATCTGTCTTCTTTACTCATGATTGTTTCCTCCTAAGTACAAGGCAATATGAACATTACTTAAAAACTAAGATCTTAACAGGTAGATCAAAATAAGTATGACAGCGGCCTGTCTTTAAAGCAAAGAACATATTCTAAATCTAACTAAGAATCTTGCAGTGTGAAATTAGAATACTAAAAAAATGTGTCCAGGAAAGCTTTTAAGAATAATACAGATAGTAAAACTATACGATCTGCTTCTTTTTATAATTTAGCATATTCCTTAACAGAGGACATCAATTACTAGTCTTTAGAGATTAAACTTTTAACTAAGTGTTGTTTCGAATAACATCATCAAAACAATATAAACTTGTGGGGTTCCCAACACTTACAATATTTACCTTCACTATAATTAAAATCTCCCATCACTAAAAGATATAATTTAGTGACATAAAATCCTCTCATTATATCTAGAATTTTATCGTCACCAAATGATATAATCTAGTGATAAACATACTCTCATTAAAACTAAATTTAACCTCTCATCAACAATTTATACTTTTAACAAAAATAAATAATAAAGAACTAAAATCATAGCACACGCATCCAAAACTTATAACTTTTCCAAACTAAAAAATCAATTCAAGAAACACAGTTTCACTTGATGTTATTAACTATTGATCTTCAACAATCAAGAAACTCATGAAAGTAAAAAATTAGGCAGAAACTACAGTGATGCTATAAAAACTTCAACATATCTAAAATGCACAAACGAAAAGATGATGCTCTTGTCCTCTGAAGATAAAAAATATGATTGACAATGAATATTATATCTTTCTCCAAGTGTTTCCTTTTTCCCCTTGGCATGGTCTTGATCAAAATTCCGCTTAATCGAGATATTCCTCATCACTAATCTGAATCTGTTTTAAGATCAAATAATGTGAAATGTCAATGCTAAAAATAGATATTCAAGGTTAAGAGACTTCAAAACTGAAGATACATATGTAAGTAATATATATAAACAATGAATTAGAAAATCTTAACTAGAATTAAATCTGGTAGTCTTTTTAGGTACATAGCTACAAAATGTGCAAACTATATAAGTCGTAGATATAATTTCTAGTTCCCAAATCATGTAAATATCAATTTCATACCTTTGAATCAATATCAAGTAACACTAGGACTTTTTTTCTGGAGGTGATTCAGTTCGTTCATTCTCCATTTGACACAACCTTTTCTCAAATTCATCCATACGTCTCCTAAGCGAGAGATTCTCTTCCTCTTTTGCATTTAACTTTTTCTCTAGCTCTTTGATATAACAAGATTTGGAGTCTTCAAATATTTTGCACTTCACACCACCTCCATAACCATATACAATACCATGACGTTGTTGCCCAAAACATATTTCAACAAGCTCAAGGTTAGAAAGTGATGGGTTAGATTGAACTGTTTTCACAATTTCCTCCTGTTGAGAGTTCAAATAATTTAAAGTCAATACACAATCTTAAAAATTGAAATGCGTAATGCAATTCTGTGATAGAAGATTTGAAACGAAAACAGATTAAGTGTGTGGTAGTAGAGAAAAGAAGAAGAATCGAAGTGCAAATCAATGTTTGAACTTTGGGGGAAAAGTGTGTGGTAGTAGAGAAAAGTGAAGAATCGAAGAACTGAAGCTTGAATTTCATATATTTTTTTTCTTGAGAAGTAAGGATAATACATTAACTTTTCCCCCAATTTTTGCTTTGTTTTCTAAGTGTCTCGCCTAGCTCTGTACAATATATCGTTACATGTCATTAATAGTCATATTTGTTGTAGTGTTGTGATATCATTTGCAATTGACTTCCTTGTAATGTAAAACATCAAATTATTCATAAACACTTCAAAAGGATAATTTGTATTCTTACATGTAACATGTCTTTCTTTAGTACACGATTAATTATTCAATGCTTCCACTAGAACAACAAAAACATAAATAGCATGCAACAATAATAGCAAATTATTAACTCATAAGGGTTAAAACCATGAAGGACAAATATGAATTAGAAGGCAAAATAGAGTTGAAAAGACAAATCACATAATAGTTAGTTACTCATTATGTAATTCAAAACAATAACAACAATAATAAAGTAAATCATAAGATGGGAGAAAAGATAAAATCCTTGTAGATCAACTAATGGAGACTGGAATTGAATTTGTAATAGAAATTGAATCTCCAGGAATAAACAACAATAATTGAAAACTAAAATAATAATAATAATATGAATGCTGGTAGCTTTGAGCCTTATGTTTAAGCTTAAATTGTTGGGCTTTGTACTAGAGTTATGTTTTATGCTTATAAATACATGTAATCATGTATAGCTGCAACACACAACATATTTTTCTGATATAAGTGTGTAGATTGTAATAGTGTGAGAAACTGTGGTCGTTTTCTATTTAATTTCTAATGTTTTCCTATTCTCCGGTAAATAAGATTTTATCATTTTAGGAGTGGAACGTAGTTGACACACCGTCAAGAACCAATACAAATCCGCGTATATGTGTTTGTTTTAATTTATCCTTTCGCTTCTTCTATGTTCTTCTTCGTATTTCGATATCCAATTATAACTACATTTTTCTGTTGAAACAAAGAATAAACACTAGCAAAAAGAGTAACAAATTGAGTTTGAAGTTTAATTTCATGCGTTTGTAACATGAATTGCACCTCATTCAAAGTTAGATCACCTCATTTAGAATAGGGATGAGAATCAAAATGGGACACGATATACATCCCGAAGTTTTGATTCTGAAAATATTTTATTTTATGATCTTGAGCCCGTTTATGATCTCCAATGTGACAAAAATTCCGAATTTATAAACTTAAATTTATAATTGAAATTAAATTAAATTAAATTTTGGAATATAATATTTAACTTAGAATTTTAAAATTTAAATTTACAATTGTAATCGAAATTAATTTTGAAAAATCGGGAAGCCCAAAAATTTCCAAAAGTCCGGTTCTGGTCTTGAAAAAAAAAATCAAGACTTTGGGTCCTGAATCCTGTCAGGACTTATTGGAATTGAAAATTTCCCAATTTGTTGTGTCAAATTCTCACCCTACCCAAGAACTTATAACACTGGGTCATATTCAAAAAATGGCTTGACCAATACTACATAATTGGTATTTTGATTTTTTTGATATAAATAATATGTTTAGTAGGGTCCATTTGGTACATGGATTAGACCCTGTTATGTTAAATTAAGGCTAGGTAAACTTACATTTGGTAGTAAATGGGGTTAACTGATGGGGCCGTTTTTAAATGCAAAGCCCGTGTCTATGAGTGAGTTGAAGAGGGTTTATAAACCCTCAACATCCCAGGTATTAAAGTTAACTTACCTCAACAGTGGAATGCGGAAATAATTATGATTCCAAAACTACCCTTTTCAATTTTTTTATTCTCTTTCATTCATTTCATCTCTATCTTCTCTTTCTCTTTTCTCTGCGTTTCTTTCGGTGCTTGAAGTGCGTGCGAAGCGGCTTGAAGGCAGGCACGCAGGTAGGCATAAAGAAGAAATGAAGCTGGGTTTTTCTTTGTATTCGAAAGAAAATAAAAGACCATAAATTCTCATTGGCCTTTGGTAACTGACTTTGTATTTTGTTACCACAAAAGGTAGTCTTTTTGAGATATTGCAGCTATGTAAATTACCTTTTGTAATTCAAGAAACAATAAAATTGAAAGTTGCAATTCTCAAACGACGTTGTCGTAGGCACACCTAGCCCCAAATCAATCCCTAATTTGTCCAATCCAATCTGCTTACAAATTTCTTGAAATTTGAGACAGTGTTATCTGGTCTTGTCCACGAGAATCGGGTAAAATGGAAGTTATAACCACTGCTTACACCTCTCATTTCCTCTTCCTTCGCACTTACCACTTCAGAAAACAAGCCAACACCATTAGTTCACCAAAAGCTTCATCATCATCAGAGAAGAAAATTGAAATTAGAGTATGCACAAACAAAACTTGCAGAAAGCAACTTTTGACGTTCTGCAAGTTCTTTCCGGCATTGCACCGCCGTTCCTGACAGTGAACTCATGAGAAAAGTAAAATCCGATGACGCTGGAATAACCCTAGCTTCACTCACTGCAATACAAATGAATTATTTTGCTGAATTTTATATTGAACGACATTTTCATAAATACAAAAATATTAGAAGGGTAAAATGATAAAATCACCAATTTATCTTGATATACACCATCGTACCAAACAATAGATTAAATTTTTCTTCATCTTTATCTTGTTTACCAAATAGATCAACATATTAGAATTAACTTTCATTTCCTAACTCACCATTTTATATTTATCCTATTCACTTATATCATATCCACTCTATATTAAATGGACCCTTAGAGGTGGTTTGGTTTGTATGATAGAATTGATAGGATAAATAGGATTATCACCTTTAAATCTCTACTTTTCAATCCATAATCCTTCATCTTCTTATGTCCCTTAATCAGTCAAATGTTTGATTATATAGTCAAGCCAAATTTGGTGTGATTATATAATCAAACATTTGAGTGATGAAGGGGCATAAAAACGGATTAAATTCACAAGGAGGTGGAGGAATATGGATAAGAATATAAAGATTTAAAAGTGATAATCATATCATATCTTATCAATCAAACCAAACTACCACTTAGAGTTATAATAAAGATTAAATGATAAATATATTAAAATATTACAATAATGATTATATTTGATATTGTCATATAAACCAAAACCATATTAAATGTGTTCATATTTGATAGATAAGCAAGACCGATGCTCTCTCTTCCATCTAGGGGTGAGCAAAAAATAGTAAAAAATCGAAAACCGAACCGAACCGAGCCGAATCGATTCGGTTTTTTTCTTTTCGATTCAGTTTCGGTTTTGATATCAAAAAAATCGAAATACCGAAAATCGAACCGAAACATATTATTTAATAAGTATTTATTTAATATTACTTATTAAATATATTTCTAATAATTATTTATTCAATATTTTCGGTTTTTACCCAAAACCGAACCGAAAATTTCGGTTCGATTTTTTCTCGGTTTAAGGTTATTTCGGTTCGATTTTGGTTTTAAATTTTTCGGTTTGGTTTTTTTTTGGTTTTCATTATTTTTTTGGTTCAGTAACCGAACCAAACCATGCTCACCCCTACTTCCATCCCACTCCGTATCAACTAAGAAGGTGTGTTTCTTTTCGATGCGAAAATAAAGAAATGTATGTTTGATATTTGAAATAAGTTTATAATAAAATAACTTTATAAGTTGTTTGATAAAAGAAAACCACTCATTTTAATTAGGACCGACTCAAAGAGAAATATATATCATTTTAGTTGGAATGAAGAGAGTTAAATTCTCAATAAATTTCACAATATGATAACTTTCACTTTGTAATATTTAATATACAAATGTTTATTAATTTCATTCCATTAAATATGAATTTTTTTAATTAGATTGTTATATTATAAATGATCACTTACTAAAAAGAAAAATAATTATACTTTTAAACAAAATAAACCACTTGTTTAAAACACAAAAAATTACATATGTTCATGTCATTTTTCTTGTGGTCATATTTAGTGGCCTTACAAAGTATTACAATAATAAATATATATTTTTTCAAAATAAAAATGTTTAAAGGTAAAGCGACCCTACTTCCTAATTAAAATACAACTTCAACTTGTGAATTGAAAGGCCAACTACCATCATCACCAATCACGAAACACACCATAAACATGTGTGTTTTTAGTGTGTGGTTGCATTTACGTTTAGATGGATATTCTTTTTTCATTTTCTTTTCTTCAGTTTCTTATTCATAAATTTGTTTTAGTACTATGTATTATGAAGGGATTGCTGGTATAATTAGGGGTGTTACGGTACGATATACCTTATACCTTACTTTTATTTTTGGTATGGAAAATTTCATACCGTTAGTTTACCATACTTTTCGATATACCTTAGTTCGATATACCTTACTTTCGGTATGACATTTTTACATACCTATACTTTACCTTATTTTCGGTATACGTTACCTTACATCGGTATACCTTTCTTATACGGTATACCAAAACTTATTTACTTTCCGTATACCTTACCTTACTTCAATATACCTTTTTTTGTGAGATACCAAAATTTATTTATAATGAAAATCACCTTAAACAAGGTCGAACGTATAAAAAAACATAAAGTATTATTTTTTAATAACATAATTTATGAGATAAACCACTAATATCATATAATTAATTACAAGATATTAACTAACTATATTATTGTATTTTCATATAACTAATTAACTAGATTTAGGCATATAATTATAATTAATTTGATCATTTATGTATGATATATTATAAAAATAATAATATATCTTCATTAATTATATATTACAACTTATATTATATTTAGTAACTAATACATCGTGTAATTATATCATAGTTATGTAACAATATATATATATATATATATATATTAATTTATCGTTATTATTTAAGATAATAAGTAGTATATAAGTTATTGTTCAATCTTTTTAATTATCAATAAACTCACATGTTTTTGTAGTTTGTCATTCATATTTATTAATTATAATTCATAATTTATGAATAAACAATTTTCTTATAATTCAAATCGAATATATATGTACGTGTAATATTATAGATATACATATATATTTATATATATATATATCGATATATACCAAAATAATGGTATATACCGCGGTACGGTATATGCCGGTATACCTCGGTATTTGGAAAAATTATACCTTTACCTTACCTAAAAGTTCGGTACGGTATGATACCTTACCAAAAATTTCGGTATACCTTATATACGGTATTTTGTGGTATTTTACGGTACGGTAAGTACGGTATACCGTTTTTTGGTAAATTTTGACAGCCCTAGGTATAATGGTTGGTATACGAAAATCGTCCAGGAATGAAATGGTCATTTCTGCTTCCATTCCTTATCCCACGGCTGATATAAAATAATAATCATGAATGACCATTCATGCAGTAATGAATAATTACATAAGCATATGATTAACTATTTCTTTTGGTACCCTTGATATCAGTTATTCTCAATTATCGGCAATGAAATTTACTTTGATTTTTTTAAAAATAATTGTTATTTATTTTTTAGAAAACTTATTAAATATTTTTTTGAAAATTTTTTGTGCGCTAGTTCGAGTCGGGCTCAACGGGTCGATATTAGTTCTATTGGATTAAATGAAGAAAATCGACCAATTTAATTTTTAAGTAACTTTTTTGCACAACTAGCTAACGAATAATGGTAGTAATAAAAAATAATTTTCATGACTAATGACATTCAGTTCGAATAGTTTACGAATATGTCCGAATACAACAAACTTCAAATAGTTCGCGAATTTAAGTACGAATTATTTTACGAGCTTGTCAAATTAATATAAAATATATATTATAAAAAATAATTTTAATAAACAAGCTTCTTAATTAGCACAAACTCGAATATTTGACGAACTCGAGTCGAGTTCGAGTTCAAATTCACCATTAAATTGAATAATAAACGAACTGAACTTGATCTCGATTTTTAGTTATTAAATCGAATTCAAATTTGAATTTTAAAATTTAGACAAATTTGATATTTTTATTATAATAGCGTAATTTACTTATAAAATTATTTCTTCATTTCTTGGTAATACCAACAATAGGAATTTCCCATCTTTATTTCAATACAAAATTCATTCCATTTCCACAAAATTCATCACATAATAGTATATGTTGTGACCTTACTCGTGACGTTACGTTCGCTTCTAAAGGCTTTCCTTCCATTGTAATTTTCCCTTGATTTTCGCCTTGAAAGATTTTTGCTTCACTTGGATTGTGATTAGCGTGGATTCTTGGATTTCCCCTTTTCTTTTTTCTCTGTAGTGTGATCTTTTTGACAGATTAGTGAGGATTCTATCTTTTTTTTGGTTGTATTTTGTTGCCTGTTTAGTAGGTTTTTGGTTATATTTTAGTGTGTCGTTTTGTCGTGTTTTATATGTTTGTCTTTTGGTTTCGTGTCGTTTTATTGTTCATTTTATGCTGGCTCGTTTTTTTTATGATTTGGATGTAGGAGGTGGAAATGAGATGAAAATAGAGCTAGAAGTGATGCTTTATTCACCCCGTTGACGAAGCCGAGTGGAGCAGAAAGGACCGAGACGAGGACGAGAAGAGAAGCCAAAACGACGAGGCTCAAGTGAGAACCAGCGCCCGCTGGGGTTCCGCTGCAGAACTCTTCAGAGGGCAGGGCCCAACGACCGCTGGGCAAGATAAAAGCGGTCAGAGGCACAAAGCCAGCGACCGCTGGCTGGCGGTTCTAAGCTTAGTTTAAACTCGTTTTTGGCGTCATTTATGGGAACCCAACTTGTACTCGAATTATTATTACTCTAAAACACATTTTTTTACTGCTTTCTTAGTTTAGGATTTAAGAATTCCGATGGATTGAAGTGGATTCCGACTTTGGATTCTTACTTTTCAAATAGTAAGTTTCCTTTCTATGATTTTCTTTTGTGATTCTACCTTGTATATGATGCTTGGTTAGATCCTTACTTGGATTAGATGTTTATGTTATTATTTGATGTTTGTTTGATCTATGCCCTTGATTAATTTGTTTTGTATGGAGTTTAATGCTTGATCGCCATTAATTTCTTCTGTATATGTTAAGTAGATTGATCATTTACATGACATAAGACCCAAGGTTAATCATCATTATTCTAACCGGAAACGTAAGAATAATATTCTATATGAGATTAAGTAATTACTAGATGTGTGAACTGTATACTAAAGTGAAGATCACGGCCTAGTGTATTAATACGAAAGTAATTTGTTAGACAACTTTTAGTATTTTTAATCTAGTATGGATGCATGATCAATTAGACATTAAATAGGAATTAAGCATCTGATCCTAAAGTTTCAATTCGTTGGTATTCGTTTAGTTATTTTTAATCTCTATTTATTGTTGTTACATCTTATGGTCATAGTTTGTTTAAGATTTCTGTTTTCTTGTTTTAATAACACTTAGGATTAGAGCCGTCCTGTTAAGCTTTTCATCGAGATCCGACCAGGGTTAGCTTGTCACACACAATCGAGCTCGTATAATTTGTGAGAACCTAGAGTACACTTTAGGCTAAACATTGCCAATTTCAATATGTAGTGATATAATCTAATTTTATCGTATGGCATATATCAGATGACAATTTTATCAATTGGCCCGACCAATGATGTCATCGGTTTGGTTTGAGCTAATTTTTTAACCCGAAAAGCTCAGACTTGCTCAAGACCGATCAGATCATTAAAGTATTTAATATTTAAAATTGACTAACTATTATTATTAATAATATATACTAATTAATAATTATAAATGAATAGAAATATAAGTAAATAGTTTAGATTTAGTATTTATTTAAATTTAAAAGTGTAATGAGTGTTAAAATATTTGTTAAAATAAATAAATTATTGTAATATATATATTATAAAATATTATATAAAAACGTTTAAAAAATATTTTGACCATGTGGGCCTAATTTTCAGGCCCAAACATGTTACCAACTGGGCATGGACTAATGTATAAAATGATAGATCATAATCGAATATTAGAATATTAGAGAAGTGCGGTCCAGCCCGGTCATTGCCATTCATTGACATATAGATCCAATCATCCAGTAGAATTATAATTAGTTTTTATAGAAATATAATAATATTTCATTCGAGTATTCCGGAGCTAGGGTTTAATTAACCAGGGTTGATTATATGATACTGATTTATATTTTATAATAAAATATTATTAAAGTAATAAAATTAATAGGGAGGCAAGCATAGTGCATATTGCATAGTGCATACTGCATACTGCATAGTGATATGTAACTTTACAGTGCATAATGTTTCAAGGACAGACAGTGTTGCAAGAAATAATAAGGCAATCTTTTTATCCACGAATTGAGTAATAATAGCTGCCAAGCGCATGTGATATATGAATGGAGGCTTTACATATCTTGTTTTGTATTCTTAATTCAACAAGTCCCCACTATTAATGTCCACCTCAATAATTTCGTACAACTTTCAATTATGTACAACAGACAAAGCTATATATATATATATATATATAGTGAGAGAGATGACTTTTTTATCTTCTTCTTTTTTAAGTATATATAAATATAAATGACTTACTTTCCTACCTTGTTTGTTTTTTAATTTTAATACATATGCGTATTAATACAATATAAATATATATTTATGAGAATATGAGAAAGGATTGTGTTCTACTAAAAAGGACATCTTATATAAGAATTATGAAATAATCTTGATGATGGAATTGTTTTGATTCAATGAGCATTATTAATTTCGTATTATTTTTAAGTAAATACGGGCGTTATATTTGCATTGTTTAAACAACAACGCAGAAGGACAATTCAGTAAAAAAGTTAAGTCCGCAAAATTGAAGAGATTGATATTCAATTTCAAAACTAATTTTTTTTTACTAATGCTTCACCACAATTCAAAAAAAAAAAAATATGCAGAACAATCAAAAGCAAAATTTTAGCAATCTTGAAATAAGCAGTGCATATGATATATATACTAGATGCAATATATAAAATAGTACAATGCAAATACATGGAAAAAAACACAAGCTTAATTATAGAGGTGTTCATAGGAACTGTAACCGTCGGAACCGAATCGTAACCGATGATTTCAGAAACTATAATCGTACCCGATGGTTCAATTTCAAATCGTATCGTGTAGATGACAGTTTGGTTACGATTTCAAAAATTCAGAAATGTGAACCGAAAGTTTGAAACTGTAACCGTTGATTTGGAACCCTATCTCAATTTTTTAACATAATTCAATTTATTTTTTATATTATAAACATTCTTTTTTATAATTCATAATAACACATTAAAACTTATAATACATTAAAAATTAAATAAAAAATAAAATTAACTAGATGATAACCTAATTAAACCCTACTATTATAAATAAAAATTATCAACTTTTTATTAATTTCTATCTTATATTGTTAGATTTAAGTAGATTAATTTTAAAAAAATTTCATTTCATTAACGATTTCAAGTTTGATGTGTTATACAATTAATATATTGAAGAGATAATAACACATTAAAACCTTTTATTTTATTTTATTTCATTATTAATCTTTTATTAATATATCAACATATGACTATTTTAAATAATTAATATTAAACCAAAATAAATATTTACGTAGTTATTATAATATCACATTAAAAAGTTAATTATGTGATACGAAATTAAATGATGATATGTATTGGTATGCAATTAAAATAATTATATTTTCAAATATATTAGTATTGATTTTTTGGAAGGTTCGAAACCGTAATCGAAACCATCCTACACGGTTTGGTTCCAAACCGTGAACCGCCATGACAATGGTTCGGTTCCGATTTTGAATTCTCGGAACCATGAACATGTGGTCAAGTTATGCTTTGTGACACAGCCCGTGCAACCCAAGGTTCATTGATTCGAGACTTGTTGCGTGTTCCTATTGGGCCAATCACAAGAGCTCGAGCTAAGAAGTTCAAGGAGAGCTTAATGGGCTTAATCCAAAAAGTATGGGAGCGAGAATTGTCCACGAAGCCCATTGGAGAGATTGGACCAAGCAGCCCAAGAATAATGAATCTTATTGTGGTGAATGGGCTGGATGTCGAAGTTAATTAACTAGCCTGGGCTTTGTTGCCTTATAGGTAAGTTTTTTTTAGTTATTTCCTTATAGATAGCCTTTTCAGTTATTTTCTTATAGATTAGTAGTTATCTTCCGCCTATAAATAGGCTTATTATGTATTGGACGAAGGTAGACTTTGATCATTATTCAATTTCGTGAGTTTTATTCCTCTCTTGAGAGTTTCGAGTTCCTCTTGGTTTTGCCAAGACGAGTTTATCATTCGGTGTATCAACGAGATTACCATCCCTCGATGTGTGTCATTCATCTTCCCCGAGTTGCTGCATCAACTATCTCGTTGGGATATAGGCATCATATTGATCTATATCACTTCTAGGGTTAGATTCAGAGGTTTTGGGATATTCCATCGATTCAAGTATTATTTTCAATCTTCCGTTTGCGTGTTTGATTCTCCATACCATCGAGAATCGTATCATTTGGTAGCAGAGCAAGTTCGTAATCCAGGGTTCGTAATCCAGGTTTAATGTTTGTAATTCACGTCATGGGTAGCAGTTAGGATTTCGCCTATAAATCCGCATCTATAATCTTTTCCTACCCACATTAAATTTGTTACCATATATTCCGTACGTTCCTTATTATTAGTGATTGGTTACAAAATCTTTCCATACATACCATACCTTTCCATAGGAAGATCATATGGCTACACACGCTTTATCTTTTTTGGCTAGGACTAATTGATTATAAACTTGTCGCACAAGTTATTTTCATCGTTCGTGAGATTTTCATAATCCTCATTAAGTATAGTATTTTTGGAAATCAGTTTCGTACAAATTAGTCCATCCTCATCCTTACCTTGTGTAGAGTCATTTGAGGTATTTTCTGCGTGCACTTTTTTCGAATTTTCGGTTGCACCCCGTATTGCTTTTTTTGGACTCCTAGATAGTGTAGATCGTGTTGAGCAAATTTCTGCATAACACGTTTCTTGGATTTCAGTATCTGTGTAGTGTCTCGGGACATTCCTTGCTATCTGTTTGATTTTATTGGTGCTTTGTTGGTGAACTCAAGTGGTAGATTAAGGGAATTTGTTACCTTGAGAGAGAATTTGAGTGGAAAAAGGCAAGAGAGAATGAGATTATTAGAGTGCAGAAAAAGCTAGATTATTGAGTGATACATGAGTGCTGAGTGATTCATCTTGAGTGATACACGAGTGTTTGTGAGGTTGTGAGGTTCTTGTGTCTTTTATTTCTAACCCTTGTTCAACAGTTATGTCTAAGAGAATGAAAACCAGTGGATCCAACCAAAGAGATGACTACAATAAAGAAGAAGAAGAGCTGACGCCTCAGAACAAATTCTTATTCGAGGCTTTGAAGACTGAATTAGGGAAGCTCGTCACAAGGGAGATCGAAGGGCATCACTAGGGAGTTTGAGCAGAGAAGTCATAGAAACAACGATGATAGGCGTCGACATGATCCTACTATATACCATCGAGGTGGAGGACGAAGAAGAGGAAGAGGTGGCGGACCTTTTCATCGTGCCGATAGATATGAAGAGCCTGAGACTGAATATGAGGACGATGACTTCATAGATGTAGGAGAGAGGTGACCAAGGGGGAGAGATCAAGAAGACAACAATTTGGGCAATATCAAGATGAATATACCCTCCTTTCAAGGAAAGAATGATCCAGAGTTGTATCTTGAGTGGGAGCGAAAGGTGGAGCTTATGTTCAAATGCCATAACTACTCTGAGCTGAAGAAGGTGAAGTTGGCAGCAATTGAGTTCTCAGATTATGCACTTGTTTGGTGGGATCAGTTAGTGTCAAGTAGAAGAAGAAACATAGAGCCCTCCATAGTGACTTGGGACGAGATGAGATCAGTAATGAGGAAGCGTTTTGTGCCTCCACATTACTATCGTGAGCTGTACAAAAAATTGCAGAATTTGAGGCAAGACAATCGGAGTGTAGATGAGTATTTCAAAGAGATGGAGGTAGCGATGATTCGAGCAAATGTAGAAGAAGATAGAGAAGCCACAATGGCGAGATTCTTAGCAGGCCTGAATTGGGAGATTCGAGATAGAGTGGAGCTGCAACATTATGTGGAGCTGGATGATATGGTGCACATGGCCGTAAAGGTAGAGAATCAGCTCAAGAGGAGGGGTAACAACAGCAGCAACTTGAGACAGAATCAGAGTAATTAGAGGCAACCTCAATTGGTCTCTAGTGGTTCCTCGTCAAAAGGGAACCCATGGAAGTAGGAGGCGCCGCAGAAAGAAGAAAAGAAGCCATTTGTTAAGCCTAGAACAGATGCCTCGAATTCAACAAATCAGAGTAATCCTGCGACTCGCAATCGTGACATAAAGTACTTTACTTGTCAAGGGTTTGGGCATGTCTCTAGAGAGTGTCCGAACAAGAGTGTTATGATCATGAGAGATGATGGAGAAGTGGTGACGGATGATGAAGAAACTCCAGCATTGGAGGATCCTGATGATGAGGAAGAAGATGATGTTGAAGAAATCTTCCCACCAACCGGGAAACTTTTGGTTGCTGTGACTGGAAATGGGCAACGAACGAGCATAAATCACTAATCGTGCTGCTGTACAAGGAGAACTTGATTATCACTAACTATCTCACTTCTCTACCCCCTTCTATTAGTTCTGTTTTGCAGGAATTTGATTATGTTTTCCCCGCGGATACACTCCCTGGTTTACCATCAATTCGAGAAATTGAACATCAGATTGATTTTGTGCCCGGAGCAACACTCTCGAATAGACCAGCATACAGAACCAATCCAGAGGAGACGAAGGAGTTGGAGAGGCAAATTGGCGAATTGCTGGCCAAAGGGCACGTGATGGAGAGTTTGAGTCCTTGCGTGGTACATGTTCTACTTGTGCCTAAGAAGGATTCAACTTGGAGGATGTGTTGTGATTGCCGAGCCATCAATAACATAACTGTAAACTATCGCCATCCTATCCCTCGCTTAGATGACATGTTAGATGAACTGCATGGTTCTTGCGTATTTTCTAAGATAGACTTGAGAAGTGGATACCATCAGATTAGGATTAAGGAAGGCGATGAGTGGAAAACTGCTTTTAAGACAAAACTTGGTATGTATGAGTGGTTAGTTATGCCATTTGGTTTGACTAATGCACCCAGTACGTTTATGCGTCTTATGAATCATGTTTTGCGTGCTTTCATTGGTAGATTTGTGGTTGTGTATTTTGATGATATCCTAGTGTATAGCAAGAGTCATGATGAGCATGTTTAGCATTTGCGGGCTGTTTTAGAGGCGCGTCGTAAGGAACGGCTGTTTGCTAACCTTAAGAAGTGCGTATTCTGTACGGACAAACTTGTGTTCCTTGGTTTCGTTGTTGGTGCATAGGGTGTACTGGTTGATGAGGAGAAGATACGAGTTATCCAAGAGTGGCCAAGCCCGAAGAGTGTTGGCGAAGTTAGAAGTTTCCATGGACTTGCCAGCTTCTACAGGCGATTTGTACCACATTTTAGCAGTATTGCAACACCTTTAACGGAAGTCATAAAAAAGAATGGAGAGTTCAAGTGGGGGAAGGCCCAAGAAGAAGCATTTCAGCTTTTGAAGCACAAGCTGACCCACGCCCCGATACTATCTCTTCCTAATTTTTCTAAGTCATTTGATATTGAATGTGATGCTTCTGGTGTTGGTATTGGTGCAGTTTTGATGCAAGAGGGACGGCCAGTGGCGTACTTCAGTGAGAAGCTGAACGGAGCAACATTGAGTTACCCAACGTATGATAATGAGCTGTACTCATTGGTTAGGGCCTTAAAAACGTGGCAACATTACTTGTGGACTAAGGAATTCGTCATTCACACCGATCATGAGTCCTTGAAGCATTTGAAGGGGCAACACAAGCTGAACAAGAGACATGGTAGGTGGATGGAGTTTATTGAGACGTTTCCCTACGTTATCAAGTACAAGCAAGGTAAAGAGAACGTGATGGCTGACGCACTTTCTCGGAGGTATGCCTTGATTTCTACCTTAGATGCTAAATTGCTTGGATTTGAGTGCATTAAGAGTTTATATGAGCATGATGCCGATTTTGGTGAGATTTATAAAGCATGTGAGAAATCAGCTAGTGGCGAGTATTTTAGGCATGATGACTATCTTTTTAGGAAGAATAAATTGTGTGTTCCAGAGTGTTCTTTACATGAATTGTCATTACTTGAATCTCATGGTGGGGGATTGATGGGACATTTCGGCATTTCTAAGACCTTAGATGTTTTACGTGAGCATTTCTTTTGGCCTCATATGAAACGAGATGTAGAGAAAATTTGTGGGCGTTGTGTTACATGTAGGCAAGCTAAATCTCGAACTAACTCGCATGGTTTGTATACTCCATTACCTATCCCTACAACACCTTGGATTGATATTTCTATGGACTTCATGTTAGGTTTTCCTAGGACTAAGCATGGTAGGGATTCCATCTTTGTTGTTGTTGATAGATTTTCTAAGATGGCGCATTTCATTCCATGTCATAAATCTGATGATGCATCTCATGTTGCCGATTTGTTCTTTAGAGAGATTGTTAGATTGCATGGCATGCCTAAGACTATTGTTTCTGATCGTGATGCTAAATTTTTGAGTTACTTTTGGAAGACGTTATGGTGTAAGTTAGGTACTAAACTTCTTTTTTCTACTACTTGTCATCCACAAACTGATGGTCAAACCGAGGTAGTGAATATGACTTTATCTACATTGCTTAGAGCTATCATCAAGAAGAACATTAAGTCTTGGGAAGAGTGTTTGCCTCATGTTGAGTTTGCTTATAATCGTTCTGTTCATTCTGCTACTCAGTTTTCCCCATTTGAGATTTTGTATGGTTTTAACCCTCTGACTCCATTGGATTTATCTCCTTTACCTGAGCATGAGCATACTAACGTTGATGGAAAATAAAGGGTTGATTTTGTTAGACAGATTCATGAGAAGACAAGGATGAACATTGAGAGGCGCACGAAACAGTATGCCGAACAAGCCAACAAAGGGCGTCGCAAAGTGGTATTTGAACCCGGTGATTGGGTGTGGCTACATATGCGCAAGGAACGATTTTCGGTGCAGCGGCGGTCCAAGTTACTTCCTCGAGGAGATGGGCCATTCCAAGTGTTGGAGCGCATCAATGACAATGCCTACAAATTGGACTTACCCGGTGAGTATAATGTTAGTGCTTCTTTCAATGTTACTGATTTGAGTCCATTTGATGTAGGTGACGACTTGGATTTGAGGACAAATCCTCTTCAAGAGGAGGGGACTGACGCAGCCCGTGCAATCCAAGGTTCATTGATTCCAGACTTGGTGCGTGTTCCTATTGGGCCAATCACAAGAGCTCGAGCTAAGAAGTTCAAGGAGAGCTTAATGGGCTTAATCCAAGAAGTATGGGAGCGAGAATTGTCCACAAAGCCCATTGGAGAGATTGGACCAAGCAGCCCAAGAATAATGAATCTTATTGTGGCGAATGGGCTGGATCTCGAAGTTAATTAACTAGCATGGACTTTGTTGCCTTATAGATAGGTTTTTTTAGTTATTTCCTTATAGATAGCCTTTTCAGTTATTTCCTTATAGATTAGGAGTTATCTTGCGCCTATAAATAGGCTTATTATGTATTGGATGAAGGCAGACTTTGATCATTATTCAATTTCGTGAGTTTTATTCCTCTCTTGAGAGTTTCGAGTTCCTCTTGGTTTTGCCAAGACGAGTTTATCATTCGGCATATCAACGAGATTACCATCCCTCGATGTGTGTCATTCATCTTCCCCGAGTTGCTGCGTCAACTATCTCGTTGGGATATAGGCATCATATTGATCTATATCACTTCTAGGGTTAGATTCAGAGGTTTTGGGATATTCCATCGATTCAAGTATTATTTTCAATCTTCCGTTTGCGTGTTTGATTCTCCATACTATCGAGAATCGTATCACTTTGGTTCTGAACCGTAACCGTTAACACCTCTACGTAACTTAGATATATAATTAATTCATATTCATATGTAACCCGATGCAAACATACGTTTCAGATGAAAAAATATATGAATACTAATAACTTCTATTGCATATATGTATAAATTATACAATGCATATTTGTACAATGTATAATGCATATAAAGATAAATTACATTGCATTACAATAAATATTCCTTACAATGTACAATGCACATAATGAAAAATTACAATGCATATTATCTTCCGTCGCTCACTCTCACCGTAGAATGTTATTTCCTTGTCGCATGCGCTGACAAAGGTTAGGACAAATGAGGTTTCTGCCCTGTTGACAAGCCCATTTTTTGTGCTCTTTTTATGCCTTGTCTTAGTTCTAGATAGAGTCTTTTTCTTTTGTTTTGTCTTATTTTGTGTCTGGAGGACACGAGTTTGGATGGGCAGGATGCAGGTCGAGGCTGGAGATCATCTTGAGAGAGAGACAAGTTTGCGCACAAAGCACCTTGGGCAGTCTGAAGCTCAAGACAATGTACTGCTCGAGATCACACTTCAGCCGCTGGAGCCAAGGATTGACATAACCATGGGCAAGATGAGGAGGAAGACAGACATAGCCGGAAGCGCAGAAGATGAAGGGCAAGGAGCTGGGGATCCGCAGCGGATAATTTCCATGCATGGAAAAGGAAAGAGATCTTACTTTCCATCCAACAAATATTTGGAGGATCGGGAATATCTCTTTCAAGTGGAAAAATCTACCTGGAGAAGGAAAGATTTGCCGTGAACCCTAGCTGCTTCTACCAAAAAGATGAGGCCCAAAAAGCCTCTATATAAAGTCATGATTTGAAGCAGAGACACACGGAATAGAGAGGCTTACGAGGTGTGCAAGGAGGAATGACGTCCAGTTGCTGTTTTCTTCTAGTCTAGGCCATGTTTTAAAATTCATGAGTGATTGGGAGGAGAAAAACAAGTCTTACGGGTAAACTTAATATTTTATTTATGTTCTTGCTTTCGGCCTTGGTCAGAGTTGGTTCTGTCAAGAGGATATTTTGGTAACCGTACTTTTGCTATTTCAATATAAGTATGTTTTTCTTTATTTTGTTTGTGTTATTTAATTTTCGTATGAGTAGTTAAGTTTATTTACTTATCTTAGGAAAGATGAATTGAGTCTAAAAGCTTATAACGTCTTGAGAGGTCTAAATGTAAATATAGTTGTATTTGTATGTTCCTAAAGCGTTGGATCTGATTCTTATACAACATGATAGAGTCCTTGGCATTTTCCGGCCGGTAGCATCTTGGTCAAGGTCAAGTTACCACTGCGAACTGGAAACTCCAAGTGTTAGAGACATCATGCTTTCCAGTCAGAGGGATCAACGTGGTGATGTGGGTGGGGACGCCATGGGTGGGGCGTCTGAGATGGAGTGCCCATGGTTGTGCAACCCCGCTAATGTCTAGTTGAGTATGTTAGAGTAAGCTTAACTCGAGCGCAAGCTTGGGCAAGGAAGATAAGGGAGTGAGTAACCCTTACCTTGTGGGCTGAAAAAGTATGTTGGACGAGGCTTAGGTGGCTACGTGACTAGTAAAAAGGGGGTTGGCTGAGTGATGCGTTTGGGTGGCAGGAGTAAAACCCCATTTTTACGCTCACCTTTAACCAATGACATGCAGATATAACGAATATCTCTGTACCGATGATCAAGACATAAGTCAAGACTCAATGATTTTAACCCAAGTCAAGTTGTTTTCTTATTTAACTATCTTTGTTATTTTTTTTCAGTTATATACATTTTAAGTATTTACTTTCTGCTTGGTTACGACTTCTTGCCCAAGGCAAGATCATATTCAAAACCTCAATTTGTGACATCGAGAGAGAAATCCAGGAACTCATTGTGGGATCTACCATGTGTTTGCCACTAGCGGAACCTAGTGAATAATGTATATAATTATAAATTTATCTTGAGTGGAGTGATAACGACTGAGCTCCGCAAGATTGGCGCCATTGCCAGGGAGTTGCGCCTTCCAGAATTTCTCTCTCACCATGACTTTGGTCTTTTCCTCGGTGTATGCTTCGATCCAACCCTGAAAGAGAACTCGGTGACGTTTTCTTTGATCCATAGATCGAGAGAAACGCCAGGAGAAGAAGAGGCAGACTAAGGAGACAAACACAACATGAGCGAGAAGCCCGAGTAGCAAGAATGGAGGAGGAAAACAAAGAAATCAACAATGAAAACGGGAATGCACCTCCAGAGTAGACACTTAGGGAGATGATGTTCCCCAACAACAATAATCTGAAACCTTTGAGCATCACTTTGCCCACGATCGCAGACAACTGGGAATTCAGACACTCTTTTATCCAGATCTTGACCAAGTTCAGTGACTTGCCAGGAGAGGATCCGCAAAGACATCTTCAAAACTTTAAGATGGCTTCTGGAACCATCAGGACCAATGAAGCAGCAAAAGGGGAGTATATATGTCTGGTATCATTTCATTTTTCACATAAAGATACTGCTCGATAATGGCTTTACACTTTACCTGCAGGTAGTGTCACAACTTGACAAGCAATACAACAAAAGTTCCTAGAGAAATACTATCCTGTCTCGAGAATCCAGAATGCAAAAAGAAGAATGAGCACCATCCAGATGAGAGCCAGAGAGTCACTCTATGACTACCGGAACAAATTCAAGCTCATGTTGGCTAAGTGCCCACAGCACAACATCTCTGACTAAGACTTGATCCAGTATTATGTCAATGGAATGAGGCCTGACGAGTGGCAATTTCTGAATGTAGCATGTGGAAGTTCTATCTTGAACAAGCAGTCTTCAAAAGCTTTCAGGCTGTCGAATGACATGGTAGAAGAATCCCGCACACTCCTTGACTAGGACCATAGGAGATGCTTCCGCATCACAGGCCAAGATAGAACTCCGGACCTGTGTGCCACCATGAAGCATATGATGGAGATGATGAAGCCGACCATCAAGAAGAATGTCAAAGCGTGCCAGTTGTGCTATGCTACCACTCACTTGACCAATGAATGTCCTATCATAGGAGAAGAAGAAATCAATGCTTTTAGGCATACAAACAATGAAGGAAACCATAATGAAGGTCCAAGGCAGAGATTTGATCCCCACTTAGAATCTTACAATCCAAGATGGAGGAACCACAAGAACTTAAGATATGGTGGAAATCACTACCAAGCTCCAACCGAGGCTCAACATCAAATTCAGCCAAGAGGACCCTCTCTCTCCGAAACAGTGCAAAACTTGTCCAAGGAGCACCACAAGTTCAGCGGTGACTTTGAGAAGTTCATGACAAAAAGTCGAGTTTCCCTACAGTCACTAGCCAACCAGATCTCCAACTTGACCTAGGTTATCGTCAAGATGGACAACAAGCAAGGAGGACTTCCCTCCCAAGTCCAGGTGAATCTCAAGCTACAGGTCGATGCGGTGATTCTCAGGAACGACAAATTCTTACTTGAACGAGTAGTGGAACCTGCCAAGAAGATGGTAGAACCAGAGGAGATAGAAGCTGAGGAGGAGCCAATCAAGAAGCCTGAACAGAAGCTAGAGCCCAAACCTAGAGCTAAGTCACCCAAGAAGACTTTGGAGGAGAACATCTACAACAAGCTACCCTTCCCCGGGAGGCTGGCCAAGACAAAGGAAGCTGAAGATATGAAGGAACTGCTTAAGGTGTTCCAAAAAGTGGAAGTCAACATTCCACTTGTGACTGCACTCACGACTATGCCAAGATGCGCAAGATTCCTGAAGGAGCTGTGTACTAATAAGGTACAATACCCTAGCAATACAAGATTCCTAGTTGGTGAAAATGTTTTCGCAGTACTCAAGAAAGATCTGCCAATCAAGTGCGAGGATCCAATGATGTTCTATATCCCTTGTGTGATCGAGAACACCGGTATTGATCAAGTCATGCTAGATTTGGGGGCTTCAATCAACGTCGTGCCCTTATCCATGTATGAGGAAATGAAGATAGGCACACTGAAACCATCCAGGGCCGTGATCCAGCTAGCAGACAAGTCAAGCGTTTATCCTGAAGGCATGGTGGAGGATTTCTTGATCAATGTATAAGACTTAATTTTTCCTGTTGATTTCTATGTACTTAACATATGCAGCTCTACTGCCAAGAAACTACTTATGCTTTTAGGACGGCCATTCCATAAGACGGCCAAGACCCTTATTGACTGCAACACGGTAAAGCTGACTTGCCAGTATGCTGGAGACTGTGACTTTTGACTTTTACAAGGCAGAGCATCATGATCCAGATAAAGAGATAGTGGATTTTGTGGAATCCATTTGAGAAAGATATTAAGGAAGCCTTGCCCTAGATTTTGAACAAGACGAAGGACGAACCAGGCAATGAAGAGGGCAAGGAGAAAGAAGTAACCACTGAGATATCGGTCCAAGCAGTAGATAACCGAGTCCTTAAATCACTCTCGATTACGGGGAACCATATGGAATCATCCATACTCAAGCCACCAAACTTGGTGCTGAAGACCTTGCCCAAACATCTCAAATACATTTACTTGGGCAAGGAGGATACATTGCCAGTGATCATTAGCTCGGAGCTACATCAAGAAGAAAAAGATAGGATCTGAGATCTACTATGGAAGTACAAGGAGGCACTACTAGAAATAAATACTTACATAACACAAAATAGATAACGGTTTATTTTCTAAACTGTTATCTATGTGCTTTTTTTTAATTACGGTTTTAGAAAAATTGTTATATATGTATTGTAAAGATAACAGTTCGTAACACTTTTAACAAAACCGTTATCTAAAATGCATATAATACTTAACGCTTTTACGGAAAGTGTTATCTGTATGTGTGATTAAAATTAAAGGGTTTATAACACTTTTAAAAATTGTAACAAATTGAATTTAAATGTGTTATGTATAGGCTATTTGAAAACACTCTTCAAACACCTTAATTTCAAAAACATCCTATGCACTATTCTCCGCCGTCTCCTATCTTCACTTTCACCATGCCAAAAAGAGCTTCCTCTCCGCCGTCTCCTCGCAGCCGTCTCCTCTCCACCGTCCGCCGTCTCCTCGCCCTCCCCATTCTCTTTCTCAGATTTGGTGTCTACTCCACTTCGAGGTGAATTTGTGCATATTTTCTCCCATTGTTGTGCGCCTTCGAATTATTTTCAAGGAGTGGCGCCTCAGATATGAATATTTTTTTGATTCATGGATCCCTAACTATTTATTTTGTGAAATTTATGGAAACCTAGCACAATTTTTATCGATTGATTTGCTGAGCTTTCATCTATTTCTTGTTGTTCATATCTAAATTCACTATTTAAGTTCTGGGATTTGTAGATCTATTTCATCCTTGTTGTTTTGGCCTAAGCTGTTTGTGTTTATTTCTTAATTTTGGCTGCTGTTATGAGTGGGAATCACAGAGTAGATGGGTTTGTTCAACCATATTTTCACATTTTTATGTCAATTCCTTCTTCCTTTACAAAGTGATGAATTAATCTAATAAACTTGCGGCTTTGTCTTTGCCATAGGCTTATTCATTACTTGATTTTCGAGTTCGGGTACTCGGGAAGGATTAGTATCGAATCTCGTGTCTGATTTTCTTGCTATCACTAATTTCATAAGCTACTGATAAGCCAAGGTATTGTGGTATTTTTCACCTATTCCAAGATTTCGAAGATGGTTTCGAACTAAGGAAATATCTAAGAATCTAACTTGGCATGCCGGTAGAGATCGTGATGAGTATCTACGTAATCCAGCTGATGCACCCGCTTGGAAATTAGTGGATAAAAAATGTTCAGAATTTGAGAAAGATTCAAGAAATCTTAGATTAACTTTAGCAGCTGATGAGATCAATCCACATAGCATGATGAGTTCAAAATATAGTTGTTGGCCTGTTATACTTGTAACTTACAACCTTCCTCCTTGGTTGTGCATGAAGAAAAAAATTCATGATGCTGACGTTATTGATATCTGGTCCAAAACAATCGGAAAATGATATAGATGTGTATCTTGCACCTTAATTGAAGACTTGAAGGAGTTATGGGAGGTAGGTATTCAAGCATATGATGCACATCGTCAAGAGAACTTCACATTCAAATTTGTTCTTCTCTGGACAATCAACGACTTTCCAGCATATGGAAATTTATCTGGTTGCAACGTTAAAGGCTACAAAGCATGTCCCATATGTGGTGAAGAAACATATTCTAAGTGGTTGCCCCATAGTAGAAAATTTTCGTATACCGGACATAGAAGGTTGTTACCAGCATTTCATCCATATAGGAGACAAAAAAAAGCTTTTGACAGGTTACAAAAGTTTCTGCATGCCTCGACACCATCGACTGGAGAAGAAGTGTTAGAAAAAGTATTGAATTACACATGTCAATGGGGAAAAATGAAGGGTAAAAAATCATCCAACAAGAGGATTAGGAATTCAACGTCCTTTAGTAAGGAAAACTCATGTTTCAAGAAGAAGTCGATCTTCTTTGAACTTGAATATTGGAAATATTTGCACATTCGTCACATACTTGATGTTATGCACATTAAAAAAAATGTGTTCGAAAGTCTAATTGGAACATTATTAGACATTCTTGGGAAAATATTATCTTTGGGATCACATGTAACAATACATATCAATATATACACATATGGTATTATTAACACTTGCAAAATTTAAGTATTTTTGCTTTTGTGATTTTTACAGTTTAAAAAAAAAGAATACTCCATTAGTGAGCTCGACGAGGTGCGTGAGGAATGAGCTTCTTGTGTTATCGATCATATGTTGGATTGACTAGGTTCTAGATTTATCATATGTTATAACACACATCATGATGTTACTTTGTTTTCTAGTTAGTTTATGAATGGTTAGACATGCTTAAATATTTGGAATTTGTTGAATTATATGTTTAGATCATCAATCTTGTTGTAATACAATATGAATTTGGTGCTTTCAATGTTAATATTTAGTTGTTTTGGTAGTGTTTCTCATGTTCAATAATTGACGTTATTATTTTATTTTTGTAAATCAAAATAGGTTTTATAAGATTTAAAAAATCATGCCAAATAATGATTGTGGAATATATAACGCTTTTTCAAAAAAAGTGTTAACTTTACTATTTAAATAATAACAGTTAATTTTTTTTTATAACGGTGGGAAACTGTTATCTATAAGACAATAGATAACATATAACCAATTTTTCTTAACGGTTTGAAAAAGTTATTTATAAATAGTATATATTACGTTATTCTTGGACAATTCATAACGGATATAAGTGTTATTTATATGAAATATAGATAACGCTTTTTAAGTTTTTATAACGGTTACAAAATGTTATGTATGTGCGTTTTTTCGCACATACATAACGGTTTAAAAGCGTTATGTAAAGTGGGTATTATAGATTACACCCAAATTTATCTCAGTTTTGATTTTACATACATAACGACTTAAAAGTATTATATGTATGTGCATTTTTCTAGTAGTGAGGTTATAAGATAAACTTTAGCTGACATCAAGGAAATAAACCCTATAGTATGCCAACATCACATTCTGCTTGAGCAAGATGATGTACCAGTCAGAGATCCACAAAGAAAGCTAAACCCTGTCATGATGGAGGTAGTCAAGAATGAGATTGTCAAACTCCTTGACATAGGGATGATCTATCTCATTTCAGACAGCCGATGGATCAGTCAAATCCACATTGTGCCAACAAGTCTGGCATGCAAATGATCAAGAACGAGAATAAGGAGTTGATCGCGACAAGATTGCAGACAAGCGGAGAGTTTGCATTGACTATAGGAAGTTGAAGAAGGTGACCAGGAAGGACCACTTTCCATTGTCGTTCATTAACCAGATGCTCGAAAGACTGACAAGAAACAAGTTCTTCTATTTTCTTGACGGATATTCAGGTTATATGCAAATATGGGTAGCGCTCAAGGACCAAGAGAAGACTACTTTCACTTGTCCTTTCAGAACTTTTGCCTACCGAAGAATGTCTTTTTGGTTGTGCAACGCCACTGGGACGTTCCAAAGGTGCATGTTGAGTATATTCTCAGACCTCCTTGAGCACTGTATTGAAGTGTTTATGGAAGACTTCACAGTTTATAGAAGTAGCTTTGGCCAGTGCCTTGAGAACCTGGATATGGTACTACAAAGGTGTGTGGAGAAAGGACTAGTGCTCAACTACGAGAAATATCGCTTCATGGTCAAGGAAGGCATCGTGTTTGACCATGTTACCTCTGAGAAATGAATTGAAGTAGATCGTGCCAAGGTGAAAGTTATTTTCAAGCTGCCATACTCTACCAATGAGAAGCAACTGCGGGGATTCCTTCGCCACGCGGGCTTCTACCGCCGCTTTGTCAAGGACTTCGCCAAGATAGCCCAACCAATGAACAAGCTGCTCTAGAATGATGTGCCTTGGGATTTCAACGAGGAATGCAAGAAGACATTCCAGATCTTGAAGAATCACTTGATCTCGGCACCAGTAATCAGACCACCCGAGTGGGGGATGCCCTTTGAGCTAATGTGCGACGCTACCGACTATGCCATTGGACCAGTGCTGAGCCAGAAGATTGGCAAGAAGAGCCATGTGATTTACTATGCTTCGAAGATTCTTACCAGAGCTCATATCTATACCACCACTGAGAAAGAGCTCATTGCCGTGATATTTTCCTTTGACAAGTTTCACTCCTACCTCTTTGGGAGCAAGACAGTGGTCTACAAGGATCACACAACTTTGAAGTATGTTAAGGCCAAGAAGGATAACAACACGCCTGATAAGATGGATCTTGCTATTCCAAGAGTTTGACATTGAAGTGAAGGATAAAAGTGGAGCCCAAAACCATGGGTTGACCACTTGAGCAGAATCTTGAGGGAAAAAGATGACACACCCCTCAATGAGAGAATTCCCGACGAAGAGCTGTACGGGATAGGTACTACTGAGCTATGGTATGCCGACATAGTCAACTACATCATCACGAGTATGCTTGACCAGTACCAGAGAGGAAAAATCAAGAACCTGAGCGAGTCATTCATCTGGGATGACCCATATCTATGGAAGAAGTGTACTGATTTAATCCTCCGATAGTGTATACCCGAGGAAGAGCTAGAAAGTATACTTGAGCATTTCCACGAGAGGGAATGCGGAGGACATTTCGGGCCAAGGCTTACGGCAAGGAACATCATAGACATTGGGTTCTACTGGCCCAAAATCTTCAATGATTGTTTTGAAAAGTACAAGACATGCGACCAATGCCAAAGAGAAGGAAATATTTCCAAGAAGGATGAGATGCCCTTGATACTTGTCTTGCCAGCAGATATTTTTGATATATGGAGCATGAATTTCATGGGACTTGCCCAAGTACAAAGGCAATCAGTACATCTTTCTAGCATTGGATTATGTTTCTAAGTGGATAGAAGCAATTGCAACTCCAAATGTAGATGCGAAGATGATAGCAAGATTCGTCAAGGCAAACATCTTCACCAAATACGTCATGCCCAAGGCGATAGTCAGCAACAGAGGTTCACATTTCTACAACTCCACCCTCATGGGCTTGCTCAAGAAGTACGGAGTTCACCACCGTATGTCTACTGCATACCATCCCCAAGACAATGGGCAAGTTGAAGTCTCCAACTGCATTGTGAAGAACATTCTGAGGAAGGCAGTTGGCGAGACAAGGAGTGTAATGGCCCGCTCTTTTCGTTAGGATTATTTTGTACTATGTATATATAATGGTTTCTAAAGTTCTAATTAAGAATAGAAAATCAAGTAGCAATTTGACAATATTATCCCCCACTTTGGTTAGACTGAATTCGTTTTAGTAAATCGCATATTAGATGAAAGCTTAGAAGGGATTAAAATATTATTATTTAATACCTGCATTTCTAATTAGCCTAAGTGGGTTATTATTGCAGTTAGATTAATGATAGTTACTATTAATATTATTCATATTATTATTATTAGTAATATTATTATCATTTTTATTATAACTAGCATGATGAATAATTTATATAAGGCAAATTATGCTTGAAGAACCTGTTCTACGATTGTCAAAGTCATATAGCATGGGCAGGAAGTAAGAATGTACAGTACATCACATTTAAAGGTGGCAAGAATGTTGTGGTGACTTAAATAATTGGAAAAGAATACGTAAAAGTACAAATTAGGTTGTAGTACAGAAATTTGAATGAAAGTGCGGCATTACACGGAGGAAATAGAAGTGTTATATATCATCAACCCATAACTCTAACATATAAAAGAGTAAGGAACTGAATTAGTACAAATCAATTAGAAAGGAAATTGTAGACTTAAAGAAGCAGAAGTAGGCGGCTGGCAGGATGGAGAGCAGAACGGCTGCCACTCCACGCCACTTCCCCCTCACTCACTTCATTCTTTTCACTTCACTTCACTCGGATCCTATCCATACCCTGCACACACAAGAAGAATGAGATGATACATGAACCTTAGTAACCAAAGGGCAAAGACCTAAAAGAAGACAATCTGTAAGAATTTAGTGGACAAGATCACGACATCTATTGTTCTATATAAAGAGTAAATGCTAAGGCTTAATTACACTCTCATTACTACACCAAATTGCTGCCAAACTGGAAGGAGGGAGAGGGCGTATCAACCAGAGAAGAAATAGTTGAAGTCTAGAGGTAAATGACCTCCAACCCACAGCAATTAATACTATCGTTCATACCTAGACTTATATATATTTCAAAAGTTCACTTCACCATTTAGAAGCTGGAGTTTAAGACTCCACAAACCAGAAAAAAACACCGATATAAGACTGGACTTAAATTGAAAAATTAGATACTTAACCGCTGAATTTAGGTGCTATAGCTTTGAACTTAGGAGAGCACGTTCTTAACATAGGAAAAATATACGTTTAAGTTTTACGTAAATGTTGATATGCAACCTAGACTAAACTGTAATCTATGTGACAAAAGAAGGAGAAAGAACAAGGAAAAAATTACCTAATGATTAGGGCAAGGTAGTACACGGCTGTTCCACCAGTTGTGAGCCTCCTCGAACCACCTCGAAGCACCCCGAACGTCTTCGGATAGACCTGGATAGTTCCGGCCATGCCTCGAGCAGCCTCGAACGACCTCGAGCAGCCTCGAGCAAGTTCCGAAACACCCCGAACGACTCCGAACACCTCGGACAAACCTCAAACCACTTCAAGCCGATCCGGATAACTCCGGACAGCTCCGAATTACCCCGAACCGACTCCGAAAAGCCTCGAACCAATCCCGAATACCTCGAATCACTTCACACGAGTTCAGAACCATCCCGAATAATCCCAAACAGCTCTAAACCAATCCAAAAATTTAGAATTTCACAAGATTCAACTAAATTCTGGAATTTGAAAAAAAAAAAAAAAAGAAACTAATAATCTCCAATCATACAGTGAATAAACTACCAAAATATGGAGACTTAGACTTCATAATGAACATACAACAATCAATAAAGATATAAGCTTAAAAAAAAAAAAAAAAAAAAAAGGGGGAAAGGAGCAGCACACCTGAGTGATGAGGCGGCGGGAGGAAGGCAGAGGTGGTGGCGCTGGGATGGGCAGGATGCGTTGCTGCTCGACGTCGGGAAAGAATCAGCGAGAGAAGCTGGCTGCGAGAGAGGCGACGCGGAGCTAGATAAAACCGAGAAGGAAGAGGGCGAGCAGTGATCGGGGAAGAAGAGGAAACAAGAGGGAGAGAAAGAATTGGGGGGGGGGGGGACGACAGAAGTAGAAGAATAGAATTGAGCTAGTTAGTCTAGGTTATACAATTAGAGACATCTAGATTTGGGCCCGGGTATTGGGCCGGGTTGGGTGAAAATAATACAATAATTGGGCTGAATGAATAAATAACACGGGCCTATGATGTAATAATGTATGGGCTCAGAATAAAATAAATACTGGGCTGAAATTCAAGTCAACGGGACCAGTAAGTAATAAAATTTATGGGCCGAGATTTCATTCCTAACAGGCCTAAATAATACAAGTAATGGGCTTAAATCAATCTTAGGAGAATGGGTTAGATTAATTAGCTATTGGGCTCACAAAATTAAATTGATTTGGGTTAGTAGCATTCTATAGATCAAGACTCATTTAATTAGACCAAGCCCAAGAAATAAGATTTAATTTACTAATTAGCAACTGAAGTCCTAAATTAGAACTTAATTGATTAACTAGAACTTAATGAATTAATTAGGATTTAATTATAAGAAATGATTAAATCAGGTTATGGTATGACAATTAAAATTTAACTAGCTAGGTAAGAAGTACCTATCTCGACTTAAGGATCGAGAAATTAAATTAGAAATGTTTTAGTATATTACCCAATAATTAATTATTTGGGTGTGATAAACCTCCGAGTCATAAGGTAAGTCGGAAATTATCAAACGACCCCTCTAGAATTTCAATCACTAGACTCATATAATAGTCGAGCCCTAAAGACTCGAGAATAACTCTCGAAATAGTGAAGGATAATACCTCCTTACACTTAGGAATATTAAATATACTTTATATTGACATCTCACGTAAGATTCATTTAAAGGTTTCGACGAGAGGTCTGATCCGCATCACGAGAACAAAGCAGTCATCAATCAAGACTACTCAAGTAGGCTTTTCTCACTCTATAAAAAAATATGTGTGCTTGTTTTCAAAATGAAACGAGTTACTCTCAAAGCACTGTCTTGCCATAAATGTTTTGATTTATGTATGATGCCTATCTGTTATATTATAATCGAATTCGGGTCCCAGTAGATTAGATACTACTCGGACTAGTGTACACAGGACCGTGAGTCAGAACTAGGACTGCATTCAAATTTAGAACTTTCTCAAGAAATGCTTTTGTGAACATAGGTGCTTTAGAGACAAAAATCCCTATGATTCACTTGAAATGGCTTGACAGTTATATATGTAAGTGTGCGATTTCGGCACGTGTCTACTGAGTACAAATTGTACTCAGCCCTGCATGTATTTCTAAACGTGCAGGTTGAGAATGAAGAAGACGTGGGTGTTGTGTCGGGCATTTTGTCAGACTCCTAGTAGCCGACTCTTGGGGGTTCTACGTGTCTTCATACACGTAGGATTTTATTACGCGATCCTATATGTATTCCGCTGCTAGACCCTTATGTAATAAGACCGAGTTTAAACTCTTAATTTAGTTATGAAATGTATCGAGTTTATGACTCTAACTTCCCGAATTCACGGGATGAATCCTCGTTTTATGTTATGAAGGGAATATTCATTGTCTTTCTCTCGTTGTTTATTCCTTTCATTGGTCATGTTCCCGACTTTACTAGAATTAGTAGAAAGCGGGCGTGACAAGGAGAGACTGGAGTGACCACCTTAACAATGCACTTTGGGCATACAAGACAACATACAAGACTAACTTTGGAATGTCTCCATACCGTATGGTATATGATAAGCTTTGCCATTTACTTATCGATATGGAGCACAAGGCGTTTTGGGCATTAAGCAAGATCAATCAAGATTAGGATGAAGCTATTGAAAGAAGAAAACTAAGTTTGCAAGAGTTAGATGAGATACGACTTGAGGCCTATGACAATGCTGTCTTGTACAAGAAGAAGCTGAAGAAGTGGCATGACCACATAGCCTGAGGAAGAAGATTCAAAAGGCAAGTTGGTGCTTTTACATGAGAACCGTATCAGATTTGCCTCTGGAAAACTATCTATCAAGTGGAGACAGCCTTACATGGTCTGGGGGCATTACCCCAATGGCTTTGCAGACATTCAAGATCTCAAGACTAAGACAATATTCAAAGTCAGTGGAAATAGGCTCAAGGCCTATTATGGATATCGGCCTGGAAAGGAAGTCACAAACCTTGCCCAGAAGGTTCTACTGAAGAAGCTTGATCAAGAAGCAATACTATGTCGATGTCAATGATGTTAAATTAAGACGTTGTCCAGGAGACAACTTGGTATTTTTATCGCTTTTCGTTTTTCCCTTTCATTTTTTTTTTCATTTTATTTTTGGTGTGTTTTATTTTTTCTTTTAATACAGGAGCCCAATTGACCCTTTCTAGCACTTTGCCTCGAGCAAAGTGTGTGAGTAGAGTGTAAGAAGGTTTCTTACTTGAGACTCCTCTTGACCAACTCAGGGAAATAAATTTTCCAGCCCAAGAAAACCCTAGTTTTTGTCTTGTGCGGAAAAAGCACCGAGGAGGGAGAAGATAAAACGGCGTGGAGACTGTTGCACTACAAAAAGTAACTGACACCACGTTAGCATGTAAAGCAGGCAATCAAGTACCTGCCGCCTGCAACCCTACTCCATCCTTTAACCGTCACACCTACCCCCATCTCGGATGTTACTTATCATCACTCTCACTCATGTTCTTCACTTACCTTCATCGCAACCAACCCAAATTCTCTTCCAATTCGTAAACTTCACCACCATCTTCCACCGCTCTTCACCACTTCCCCCACTCTCTGCTTAACCACTACTTAACTTCTCTACACACCATGGTGCGCAAGAAGGTCCCAGCAAGGAAGAAAAGCGAAGCCAACAGCCAGCCATCTTCCACTGCAACAGAAACACGACCCACGTTGAAGAACATCACCCCCGAAGCTCCAACCATGGCGACACCCGAGACCCTAGTGGATGAGACTACCCAGACACCTACCCTAGAATCAGAGCATAGCAACCTACCACCTAAAGAGACTGAGAAAGAGGCGGAGAAGGAAGCAGAGGCCGACGAAGAGAACGAATAAGAGGAAGAAGCGCCGGAGAAAGAAAAGAATGACGGCATGGAGGTAGATCAACCCATGGAGGCAAGCCAGAAGGGAAGCTCCAACAAAACGCAAGAAGAAGAGATCGATAAAATTTCATCCGAGGAGAAGACCCCACCCAAATGAAGATTCAAGAGATTGGTTAAAAAGGAGGAGGTTACACCGATGAGGAGGACAAGGGCAAGGAATACTGAGGTCAAGGCGGCAGCAGATCTGGAGGGAAGAGAGATTTTGGTCCCGAAGACCATTGACTTTGCTATACTGAAGCAGCTTGGAATAGAGGAGCAAGTGTTTGGTATGTTTTCGTTGTATTTTTAGTGGTATTTTTTAATCTCGTTTCATAGCTTTAGGTTTATTTTATATTGTATTTTGGTTCGTCTTTACGTCGGGTTTTCGTAATTGCGTGTAGGTTGTTTGGTGTGGAAATTGGTGTGAAATGAAGTTGTAAAGATGAAGCTTGGATAGTATGGGATTAAACTTCATCTCAATAGGAGTCCGTAGCCGCAAACAGATCCATAATCGGAGTTCAAACAGAGAAAATGGGCCGAAACAAAATCGTTGTGCGCAAGAGGACCGGGGGCCAGCGCCGGTTGGACCCCCATCACCGGCTGGACATGTGTCTCGGCCAAAATAGAAGCCTGACCCCAGCAACCGCTGGACCTTCCACGGGCGCTGGGCGCGATTTTTGGACGCGATATATGTTATTTAAATCCCGATTTTCACATTTCTTTTTCCCCCATTTTCATATTTTCTCTTCTAAAAAACTCTAGAACACGTTTTTGAGTTGATTCCATTGTAATTTCGCCTCAGGACAAAGGATTGAGGGCGAGTTTGACGCTCAATCTAAGATTCTATCTTAGTAAGTTTTATTTAATTCTTACTTTGATTGTTTTATGGATTGAATTGTCATTCTCTATCTAAGGTTTAGAAGTTCTTGATCATTTATTGATTCTTCTTGATTCATGCTTTGTGATTTAACTTGTGCGTATTTAATTGAGACGATTGGCCACCATTTTGATTATTTGTTTATTGGTTGAGATTGAGAGATAATTCCAATACAGAACTAAGGTTAAATCATTAATAATTTCAAATCGGGTAGGAATTATATTTGCTATTTATTTGTGATTTTCCTATCGTGTGATTCGAATACGTAAGTTAGAATTGCGATTTAGTTATCGAATATGTAAGTTAGTAATTAAGCAACTATAGGAAATTATTTATTAATTGTGAATCGTTGTTCTTAATTGATGAATTCTTCGTAGGGTAATCTAATATGTGAGTCGTGTCTAATTAAGAATACATAAGTAATTAATTAGACTAACTATTAAGAAGAAGTTAATGAATGAACAATAGCATGAATTTAAGAGTATGGTTAATTGATTTTAGACTTTCTTAACTCTAGGTCCCTTAAATCCGAAATCCCACCTTTAATTTCTATTTATTTATTTTCTTTATTTCTTGTTTTCTCATGCTTATTATTGATTAGAGTGTTTAGGATTTCTCTTTATTTGTTCTTGATAACACTTAGGATTAGAATCGCTCTGCTAAGCTTTCCGTTGAGATTCGATCGGGTTTAACTTTCCACGTGCAATTGACCTCGTATATTTGCGAGAACCTAGAGTACACATTTTAGGTTTAAACAACAAGTAAGGAAACGATTCAGAGTTATAGGATGGGAAAATTTCCTTGACTGGGAAACCACTACACATGGTGACCTGGTCAGGGAATTCTTTGGCAGTGTCAAGGTAGACGTGGAGACGGGAGGAATCCCAAGTTTCATGGAGTTTTTGCTATTCGGTAAGCAACACAATGTAGCAGTGAAGGACCTGCACGTGGTCCTGGGCATGATCAAATTCAAGGATAAGTTTAACCCCGAATACAGAACATCGGTCAAGATGTGCCATCGCATCTTGGCCATATATCTCTTTGGCAAGAAGGACAGCAACAACACGGTGTCCGAGAGTGAGCTTTTCATACTCTGGGCAATGGAGAAAAAACGCCTTAACTTTTCATCCTTTGTGGCAACCGACATCTACAATGTCCCGTCCAAGCCCATGCAGAGACTCCCTCTTTCTCATCTTCTGACAATGATAGGCAAGCAGTTTGGCTTGCTCATGCCAGACTATGATGGACCCAGGAGCGAGAGGACCACTTTGATATGGTCACACTGACTCACATGTTTACGTTCGAAGAGAAGGCAGAAGGAGAGCCCGCATTGTTGATGACCCTATTGAGAAGCCACCAGTATATCCGACCAAGAGCGCAACCAAGCCCGCAAGATCTAATTTGCTCGAGCCACCGACCGAGGAGCTAGATACATACCTGATCCGCATTGAGAAAGTTGTGAGGAAGATGCAGGAGGTCCAACTGGCCTACTTTGAGCACGTGGGATTCAGGTATCCCCCCGCTCTCCCATAACTCAGTCCTCTTAATTTTTATTTTTTTTAGTTAGTTTTTAGTTTTTGTTTTTATTATTTTTCTGTTTTTATTCTATTTTAATTAGAGTCCTGTTAGGGGACCTTGACTGCTCTAACACATTGCCCAATGCAAAGTGTGTGGAGGTAGGGGTTCCCACTTCTGTTTAGGTTATAGTCTGTTTTACTGTTTTCTTGTCTAGAGTCATGTCTTGCCAGCATGTTATATGTGTATATGTCTTGAGCATGATGGGTTGTAGGAAGTTTTGATGTGTGATTCAAGCATGTTCTAGGATAGTTAGAGATGACGAAAATGCAGTCTTGTGATCATGTATACCTTGTGAGATTTTGAGCCTTTACCGCTATATTCATCCGCTTAGCATGTTTTATTTTTGTGTGTATATACAACTGCTTGACTTGATCAGTTCTAGAACTTGCCTGTTTTCTTGGTCAAAACCCTACAGTCTTGGTCAAGAACTCTAGATGATTTAGGCTTTTTTTTTGTGGATAAGCTTAGAGCCTAAAAATTCCTACAATCATTCATATACCCTTGATAGCCCATTTGAGACTTAATAATTTTTTTGACTCACACACATATATAAAACCCCCAATATGGCCTACCAATGCTCGGGATGAATTAGAGCAGAAAGAAAATTTTGCGGAGCATGGAGAAGGGCAAGTCACTCCCCTCCCCCGAATGATTGCCCTAGCTTCCAGCCAGGAAATCAAAAAAAACCAAAAAATCCAAAAATCCAAAAAATATATATATACCCAAAAAAGTAAGTTTCTAAGGCCCGGGAAAAGTTAAGTGTCCTCTTTAGTCAAAGAATTGCCAAGACTTTAGTTCATAGCGACCTTAGCCTAGTTCCCAAAATTTTTCAACATATGTCACATCCACGTTACATCCCTAGAAGACATGAGGATAGATGCATTGACCAGACTAATAGGGTGGAGACATGTAGAAGGCTGGCAAGCCTATGAGACTATCTTGATCAAGAAGTTGTTGAGCGTAAACACTAAAACCCTAAAAACAGAGTATTGAGCGGGTGAGGAAACATCTCTTATGCTCACTTGACTGTTATCTTCACCACTTGAGAACAATGTTTGAATCATGCTCTAACTCCCTACTTGCCTTGACTGCTCTTTGATATATATATGTTGGTATGCTGGCATTTGAGTCTTTTATTTTCTCTTTTCTATTTGGGTCAGTTGTACTTACACGCTTGAGGACAATCATGCTTAAAGTGTGTAAGTGTGACGAACCCATTTTTCGTGCTCTTTTTATGTCTTGTCATACGTCTAGAGAGAGATTTTTTTCTTTGTTTTGTCTTATTTTGTGTTTGGGAGGACACTAGTTTGGATGGGCAGGATGTAGGTCGAGGTTGGAGGTCATCTTGAGAGAGACAAGTTTGCGCAGAAAGTATCTTTGGAAATCTGAAGCTCAAGACAATGTAACGCTCGAGATCACACTTCAGCAGTTGAAGCCAAGCATGGACAACAACACCATGACCAAGATGAGCAGGAAGGCAGACATAGCTGGAAGCGCAAAAGATGAAGGGCAAGGAGCTAGGGATCCGCGGTGTATACTTTCCATGCATGGAAAAGGAAATAGATTCCTTTCCTTCCAACGAATATTTGGAGGATCGAAAATATCTCTTTAACGCGGAAAAATCTACCCGGAGAAGGAAAGATTCGCCTCAAACCCTAGCCGCTTCTACCACAAAGCTCAGGCCCACAAAATCTCTATTAAAGTCATGATTTGAAGTAGAGACACACGCAATAGAGAGGCTTACGAGGGGTACAAGGAGGGATGACGTCCAACTGCTGCTTTCTTCTAATCTAGGCCATGTTTTAAAATTCATGAGTGATTGGGAGGAGAAAAAATAGTCATACGGGTAAACTTAATATTTTATTTATGTTCATGCTTTCGGCCTTGGTCAGGGTTGGTCTTGCCAAGAGGATATTTTAGTAACCATACTCTTGCTATTTCAATATAAGTATGTTTTTCTTTATTTCGTTTGTGTTATTTAATTTTCGTATGAGTAGCTAGGTTTATTTAATTGGTTTGGGCAAGATGAATTGAGTCTAAAAGCCTATAACGTCCTGAGAGGTCTAAATGTACATATAGTTGTATTTGCATGTTCCTAAACCACTGGATCTGATTCTTATCCAACTTGATTGAATCATTGGCGTTGTCCGGCCGGTAGCATCTTGGGCAAGGTCAAGTTACCATTGCGAACTGAATAATACAAGTGTTAGCGACTTCCTGCTTTTCAGTCAGAGGGATCAAAGTGGTGATGTGGGTGGGGCGTCTGAGATGGAGTGCCCATGGTTGCGCAGTCTCGCTAATGCCTATTTGGGTATGCTGGAGTAAGCTTGGCTCGAGCGCAAGCTTGGGCAAGGGGGATAAGGGAGTGAGTAACCCTTACCTTCTGGGCTGAAAAGGTATACTTGGCGAGGCTTAGGTGACTGCATGACGAGTAAAAAAGGGGTTGTCTAAGTGATGCGTTTGGATGGTAGGAGTAAAACCCCATTCTTACGCCCACCTTTAACCAATGACATGCGAATATAATGAATATCACTGTACCGATGATAAAGACATAAGTCAAGACTTATGGATTTTAACCCAAGTCAAGTTGCTTTCTTATTTAACTATCATTGTTGTTTCTTTTCAGTTATTTACATTTTCAGTATTTACTTTCTGTTTGGTTACAACTTCTTGCCGAATGCAAGACTAGATTCAAAACCCCAATTTCTGACATCGAGAGAGAAATCCACCAACTCCCTGTGTGATCGACCATATGTTTGCCACTAGCGGAATCTAGTGAAGAGTGTAGGTAATTATATATTTATCTTGATCGGAGTGATAACGACTGAGCTACATCACCTGTTGACTGTCGGAATAAGTTGAAGAACCACTATAGTTAGGTGATGCTAGTGAAACCGAAGGCGCCAAAGATAAGAAATGTCACCACAAACCCGACAAGGGGGAGGGTGGCGGGGACGAGGACAAGGTTGAAGAAGTGTTATCGCGTAGTCAATGGGATCCTGCCTCGTTGACTATCTAAACAAGTTGAAGACCCACGACAATGAGGAGAGACCGGTGAGACCGAGAACGTCAGAGGTGAGAAATGCCGCCACAAATCAGGTTTTGATTGTTCTGCCTAATTTTTTCTAATAGTGATGCTTAATTTTTTTTTAAATTTAAAATTTTAAGGAACTGAGCCCTCATTTATAAAAAATTATGGTGCATTAAATTTTTGGTTACACATAGATCTACCATTATACACTTTGCTTGCTTAAGAGACTTCAATGTATCATCACTTAGTCCAAATAGCATTAACATGTACTTGAACTTAGAACTCCATAAACTACTAAATTTTGAAAATTCATTTCTTATGTTTGGAAAATTCTAAATAAATTATCCTAGACATTATCCATGCCCATAAGCTCAAAAATGATATCAATTTGAACAAATAAAATCAAAATCTCATAGATCTTTATTTTATAATTTTCGAAAATTATCAAAACTTCATACATGGAT
>JAPKLX010000060.1:415217-448019 GCA_026898415.1 Leonotis leonurus
TTTTAAAAGAACATAGTGAAGAGTTTCAGTTGGGATTCAATACTAATTTAAAAGGCTGAACTCATCTTACCTTACTGCTTCTTCAAACTGGAGATTAGGGTGACTGAAAAGGCTTCTTCTTGTGTGGTTGTGAGATTTGCGTCTGTGCTTGTGTGAGTGAAAATAGGGTTTGAAGTGCAAGAGAGTTTAGAGTGGTTATGAAATCTGGGTCTTGAAAGTATAGAGAAGTGTTTCTGGAAAAAGGTTCCTAATTGTATATGAAGGAGAGAGTGCTAATGTATGTGATACGTATCCTCCACATTACTCACTCTAGTTACCTAAGTGCAGTCTATTACTCATTTGTTCTATGCTATTTTTCAGATTTCATTGACTTATGAGGTAATATATTTATGTTATATCTATTTTTGGTGCAGAGATGAAGTATGAAGTGAAAGAGGAATGCAGAACATGCTTCCCACGACCTGCAGCCATGCTGTTTCTTCTTCTTATTTGCCTTAACTAGCTCGCAGATGTTCCCTGTCTTTAGTATGATGTCTCAGGGAGTTATGGCTAAATGTAGTACTCATACAGTTGGTCTTATTCCTTAAAGTGGTGTGAATCAAATCCACTTGGTAGATTTTATCTTCTCCCCTTTCTTTCCTTAATGGTTCTAGATGTTTGACTTTGTTCTTCCCCATTACTACTAAGGCACGATAGGTTTAGATTTGGAGCATGAAATCTCCCAGCTGTTACTATGTGTATATAGCTATATATATACTTACTGTTCATACCTTTTTACTTCTATACTTGCACTTTACAGCTATGAACGTGTATGAACATATATATATATATATATATATAAAACAGACGTGTGTGTATGTTTCTTGCTTCATATACATAAGTGCTAATTCTCTTAATAATGGATGATTAGCATTTTACTAGATATCTCATTTAAATAATGCTCATAACATCTTATTAAGTATATCAATACCACTAATAATAATCCAATCACTCTTTTTAATAAGGATCTAAACTATAAATCTCCTTATACATCATTCCTATATAAAGTACAATCTGTATACTCTTATATGGTATAAAACCATACTACTAATTCTTTCTTTAGATACTTGCTAAGTAATTTAATTATCTCATCCAACTATAACCTTCGATCAAGCACTGAAATAATTTCTAGTACGTCCTATATATGAATAAAAATTTAATTACAACATCTATACTAGCTCACATAATATTTCATTATTCAAATGACTGGAATGTGCACGAACAAAAATTATAGCAACTAATATCACTCATTAAATCGATATTTTGAAATATATAACGAAATTTTATTATCGAAATTTCTGATACATGATACTTAGTGAAAAAATTTGTTACGGCCATTACACACTAATCCCGAAATGGAGAAAAATTAAGTCCCGATCTCGGTCCCGAATAAAAATGTCCCGAAATTACATAATCATGAATGTATTGATTTCGGGACTCGGGACAGTCCCGATCGGGATTCGGGACAGTCCCGATCGGGATTCGGGACAGTCCCGATCGGGATTCGAGACTCCCAAGTCCTGAAAATTTTCAATTGCCAGGTCCCGGTCCCGGTCTCGATCCCGGAAATTTTGGGACTCGGGACGGGATCGAGATTTTCCTAGGTCCCGGTCCCAAATTCTCACCCCTAGTGAAAACTGCAACCTTTACTTTAGCTCTTCGATTTCTTTAGTTATTTCTTGAAAGGGGAAAAACCACTATGTGTGAGAGATTGTGTCTCGAATGAAAATAAACTAATATATATATATAAAATAATGATATTATTTTGTTTGCTCATGAGTGTTATTTCATATTGAGCAATTGTTTTATTTTAAGAGAACACTCTATATATATGTTTTGTTTTTCTTGTAGGAATCGCTTTATAATATATATATATATATATATATATTTTATATATATTTATAGTGGTCAATAATATTTGACCAAGTTTTAAGTGACGTGACATTTAATTTTAAGGAAATTAAATGACTTAGGGTCAATCTACGTTTCGAGTAGATGATCGTGGTATATTTATTTTCTCTAAACCGATTCCCGGTGAGTGAGAAATAAAGGTTTAAAGTTAGTCACTTAAAGTATAGAGTTATGTATTTGGGACTAAAGGTGAAGAGAAACTCTTGTCCCACATTGGTTATAAAACAAACATTCATCATGTATATAAGGAGAGAATAAACCTTATGGTTTGACAAGTTGGGTCAAGGACCACATGTGCCACCTTCTAACGCGTGCCGGTCTGCTGTCCTGGACTTATTTTTGCTAGTGGTCTATCCCAGACCACATGTGCCACGATCTGGTCGGTGATCTGGTCCATGTTCTGGTCCAGCAGAAGATCTGGTTCTGGTCCAATGTTCTTGTCCAGTGATCTGGTCCAGCAGAATATCTGGCATGGTGTTCTGGTCTGCTGGCCTGTGCCAAACAGATTGTGCCATGGCTCTGTGACAGTGATTTGTCCAGTTTGTGAGATAGATCTGTGATATCAAACTCATTGTCAACAAGCTTATGATGAATGTGGACAAATGTATGTCCAAATTATGTGGATTAATTATAATTAATTACCACTAATTTTTGTAACTCCCGTAACGTCCCTGTATCTTTTCTTCAAGCATTTAGAAGAAGTTTTGTCCTCAAACTTTTCCAGTTCGCTGGAGCTCGTTGGTTCGCGGTGCTGCCACCTCCGAGACGAAAGCTGTTTTATCTTTGGAGACATCTACGCCTTACCGAGAGCACTACCGGGGCGTAATATTATCTTGCGGAAAGAAGATCTTTCCTCGACTCGGCTTCCAGATTTTTCCTCCGAATTTATTCTGTTTTACTCCTTTGTAAAAGAATAAAATAGCTACTGCAATTATATTTTTACTCTTCCCAGAACTATATTTTCTAACAATCGCAAGACAATATTATCTTTTTATTTGGTAGAAGTTTTTCCTTTATTTTTGTAATAAATGAACAATATAGTAGCTCTTGGAGATTTGGAGATTTGGATATTTGGAGATTCCAGTAGCCAAGCCTCACCATTTGAAGTATAATTGCCACTTTGAAGATTTGAAGAATCTAGTAGCCACTTTGAAGATTTGAAGAATTCAGTAGCCGCTTTGGAATAGCTCATTCTTTGAAGAATACAGTAGCTATTTTTCAACCATTTGAAGATGGCGTCCTCTGCTTCTACGAATTCCAACACAGCTGCTGCTGCCTTCGCATCCACCGTAGCTGCTGCTGCCACTTCCGCCAACACTACTGCTGCTGCCGGAGGGTCTTCAATGATCCCAATCATTGTCGACGCTACCACCAACATGCTGTTTACTGGGCTTGGAGCCGGTACGAACCATTCGGGGTTGAACGGTGGTTCCACTCATAGTGGCACCGTTGGTTCCACTTTTAGTGGTTCTGTTGGGTCCATTTTTGGATCCGGTGTTGGAGCCCTCGGGCTCAACACGTCAGGCTCTCTCTTGGGAGCGAATTCGGCACCGAGAATGATGCCTCTTGCCGAAAAGCCACCGAAGTTCAGCGGTGCTGACTTCAAACGTTGGCAACAGAAAATGTTGTTCTATTTGACAACATTGGGCTTCGCCGGGTTCCTCAAGGAGGACGAACTGCCGACATCGAGTGCCGAGGAGACGAACTTCACTGTTGTTTCCTATGACAATTGGCACACTGAAAATTACCTTTGTAAAAACTTCATTCTAAATTCTTTAGATGACAGTTTATACAATGTGTATTCCGTGGTAAAGACCTCCAAAGAAATGTGGGAGGCTCTTGAAAAGAAGTACCGTAGCGATGACGCTGGTACGAAGAAGTTTGTTGTAGCTAAATTTTTAGACTACAAGATGGTAGACTCCAAACCCATCATGGATCAAGTGCAAGAGTTTCAACTCATTGTGTACGATGTCCACGCCGAGGGGATGATTCTACCGGATGCATTCACGGTGGCGACCGTGATTGAGAAGCTACCTCCAAGTTGGAATGACTTCAAGAGCTATCTCAAACACAAGAGAAAAGAGATGACTCTTGAAGACCTCATCGTGAAGCTTCGCATCGAGTCAGACGTGCGAAAGCGTGATTTGAAGGTGAAAGGGCCGATGGACGCAAAGGCCAATTTGTTGGAGAGAGGCAGTCCCTCCAAGAAGCGTGCTCGCCCGAATGACAAGGGCAAAGGGAAGCAAAAGCCAACTCGCAAGTTTGATGGCAATTGCTTCAACTGTGGTAGACCAGGCCACACGTCAAGAGATTGTCATGAGCCAAAGGGTTACAAGAAGAAGAAGCATGCTGCCCATATTGCCGAGAAGGAATTCAGAGATTGGGATGAAGGCGATCTTGTCGCCGTAGTCACCGAGGAGGTCAACTTTGTGGACAACCAAGGTGGATGGTACATTGATACCGGCGCAACCGCTCATGTGTGCGCCGATAAAACTAAGTTCGTGACTTACAAGGCTGTTGAGGGGAGAAAGCTCAACATGAGAAACCAAGCCTCGTACGAGGTGGCCGGAGTTGGGGATGTGGTCCTCAAGATAACGTCCGACATCCTGATCACCTTGAAGGAAGTTCTGCATGTCCCACACATCAGCATGAATTATGTCTCGGGCTCTATACTAGTCAACAAGGAATTTAGATTAGTGTTTGAATCTGATAAAATTGTATTGACTAAGTTTGGAAAATTCCTTGGTAAAGGTTATCTTACCGGGGGACCTTTTAAACTCAATGTAATGGCCATGAGCCGCAAAAGCTTGAAGGATAATGAAAAAGCTTATACTTCCTCTTACTTGATTGAGTGCTCCGATTTATGGCATTGTAGATTAGGACATGTAAATCTAAATGCTATAAAAAGATTAGTAAATTTGGATTTACTAAAGTTAAGTGAAGTCAATACTCAAAACAAATGTGAAATTTGTGTTGAGGCGAAAATGACTAAGTTACCGTTTCATTCGGTAGAAAGGAGTACGAAACCTTTAGAATTAATTCATACCGACATATGTGATTTAAAGTTTGTGCAAACTAGAGGTGGTAAGAAATATTTCATTACCTTAATAGATGATTGCACAAGGTATTGTTATCTTTATCTTCTAAGAAGTAAAGATGAGGCTATTGAAGCTTTTAAGAACTTCAAAACTGAAGCCGAAAATCAATTAAACTGTCGAATTAAGATGGTTCGAAGTGATAGAGGTGGAGAATATGTAGCTCCGTTTGAGGAATTATGCAACGAAAGTGGTATAATTCATCAAACGACGGCTCCTTATTCACCTCAATCTAACGGTGTCGCGGAACGCAAAAATCGAACACTTAAGGAGATGATGAACGCTTTATTGATTAGTTCAGGGTTGCCCCAGAACATGTGGGGGGAAGCTGTCTTAACAGCCAACTATATTCTGAATAAGATTCCACTTAAAGGTAAGGATGTTACTCCTTATGAGTTGTGGAAAGGAAGAAAGCCCTCTTACAAATATCTTAAAGTGTGGGGGTGTTTGGCAAAGGTTGAAGTGCCTCTACCCAAACAAGTTACAATTAGCCCTAAAACGGTAGATTGTATCTTTATTGGATATGCTCTTAACAGTAGTGCCTATCGATTTGTTATTCACAAATCGGAAGTTCCCAACATGGTGGTGGGAACAACTTTCGAATCAAGAAATGCTATATTTTTTGAGAATATATATCCTTGTAAAGATAAGGATATAATTGAAGTCAATTCTAGTAAAAAAATTGAAGAAGAGACCACGTCTTCTAAATCAATAGATGAAAATCTAAAATCGCGCAAGCGACAAAGGTCTAATCTAGAGGATATAGAACCGAGATGAGGTAGTAGAGTTAAGACTCAAAAGACTTTTGGTCCTGACTATGTATCATTTTTGTTGGATGATGAGCCAACAACGATTAAAGCATCTTTCTCTAGGTCCGACGCGGAGCTATGGAGAGAAGCTGTACAAAGTGAGATTGACTCCACTATGCAAAACCGCACTTGGGTGTTGGTTGATTTACCTGAAGGTTGTAAGCCCTTAGGATGCAAGTGGATCCTTAAAAGAAAGTTTAAAGTCGATGGGTCAATTGATAAATATAAGGCTCGGTTAGTAGTCAAAGGCTTTAAACAAAGGGATGGGTATGATTTTTTCGATACCTATTCCCCAATGATGAGAATTACTTCTATTAGAGTACTTCTCGCGATTGCTGCTTTGCACAATCTCGAGATTCACCAAATAGATGTTAAAACTGCATTCTTGAATGGTGATCTCGAAGAAGAAATATATATGGAGCAACCTGAGGGGTTTGTAGTACCTGGCCAAGAAAGGAAGGTATGCAAATTGGTGAAGTCTCTATATGGGTTGAAACAAGCGTTGTTACAATGACACTTGAAATTTGACGACGTGATGTTGTCAAATGGTTTCAAAATAAATGAGTGTGACAAATGTGTTTACATTAAGAACACAAATAACGAGTATGTTATAGTGTGTCTTTATGTAGACGACATGTTAATCATGGGTAGTAATATCCGAGTGATTAACGATACTAAGTTCATGTTGAAAATAAATTTTGACATGAAGGATATGGGGGTAGCTAACGTGATTCTTGGAATTAAAATTCTAAGAAGAGTAGACGGAATCAGTTTATCACAATCTCATTATGTTGAGAAGGTTCTCAAAAAGTTTAACGCGTACGATAGTGTACCTGTTAAAACCCCCTTAGAACTCAATGTTCACTTAAGTAAAAATCGAGGTGATTCTGTTGCACAAGAAGACTATGCAAGGGTGATTGGATGCTTAATGTATCTAACGAACTGCACTCGACCTGACATAACATGTGCCGTGAACAAATTGAGTCGTTACACGAGCAATCCAAGCAATGAACATTGGAAAGCTCTTGTGATAGTATTGAGATACCTAAAGTATACTCAATATTATGGGCTAAAATTTGGGAAATACCCCTCGGTACTTGAAGGGTACTGTGATGCGAACTGGATCTCGGACACAAAGGATTCGCTTTCTACAAGTGGATATGTGTTCACGATCGGGGGTGGAGCTATTTCGTGGAGATCCACAAAACAAACATGTATAGCCCGATCCACCATGGAATCTGAATTCATAGCTTTAGATAAAGCTGGTGAAGAAGCCGAGTGGCTGAGAAATTTTCTCGAAGATATTTCATGTTGGTCGAAGCCAGTGCCTCCAGTGATGATTCACTGTGATAGTCAAGCTGCTATCGGGAGGGCAAAGAGTGGCTTGTATAACGGTAAGTCTCGACATATTCGTCGGCGCCATAATACCATAAGACATTTGATCACAACGGGGGTTATCACAGTCGACTATGTAAAGTCGTTGGATAATCTAGCGGATCCGCTAACCAAAAGGTTAAATCGAGATCAAATGTTTAAATTGCTAGAGGGAATGGGTCTAAAATCCACAACATGAGGAGTTGTCATAGTGGTAACCCAACCATGATGATTGGAAATCCCAAGAACTTGGTTCAATGGGAAAACTAAGCTATGAGAGCTTGTGAGGGAACACTCATTGACATATCTATTCCCTAGAAGAGCACAATTGAGTGTTGAGAACTTGCCTAGTGGTGAGGTTAAGTCTATGACTTTTAATGATTCTTTAGAGATTGAGTATGGCAAGATACTCGAGAAAGAATCACCTATATAAGTGTGAAGTGAGGGCCGCTTCTAAATACACACTTATGAATCCAAAGGGGTGTCCATGGCCCGAAATGGACACAAAACGTGAGAACGAAAAAGGTTTGAGGTGTTGAAGGTGTTGACATCATTGTCTCGGTACTTGCCGTGGAGGTATAGTTCAAAGCATAACGCTACTAATCCGTCTGTGTATCCGATGGTGTTGGCTATGGAAGGTTCAAAGCCACAAACTACCTATCCTAATACTTTAACACTTTGTAAGGATAAAGCTTGTGTCTGCATCTGCATTTGGGTTATTTCCACTCATGTGGGGAATTGTAGGAATCGCTTTATATAATATATATTTTTATATATATTTATAGTGATCAATAATGTCTGACCAAGTTTTAAATGACGTGTCATTTAATTTTAAGGAAATTAAATAACCTAGGGTCGATCTACGTTTCAAGTAGATGATCGTGGTATATTTATTTTCTCTAAACCCGATTCCCGGTGAGTGAGAAATAAATGTTTAAAGTTAGTCACTTAAAGTATGGAGTTATGTATTTGGGACTAAAGGTGAAGAGAAACTCTTCTCCCACATTGGTTATAAAACCAACATTCATCATGTATATAAGGAGAGAAGAAACCTTATGGTTTGACAAGTAGGGTCAAGGACCACATGTTCCACCTTCTGGCGCGTGCCGGTCTGCTGTCCTGGGCTTATTTTTGCTAGTGGTCTGTCCCAGACCACATGTGCCACGATATGGTCGGTGATCTGGTCCATGTTCTGGTCTGGTGATCTGGTCCATGTTCTGGTCTGGTGATCTGGTCCGGTTCTGGTCCAGCAGAGGATCTGGTTCTGGCCCAACAGATGGTGTTCTGGTCTAGCAGATGATCTGGTTCTGGCCCAGCAGATGGTGTTCTGGTCCAGCAGATGATCTGGCCCAGCAGTTTTCTGGTCCAGTGATCTGGTCCAGCAGAAGATCTGGCCTGGCCTGCTGCATGGTGTTCTGGTCTGCTGGCCTGTGCCAGACAGATTGTGCCATGGCCTGTCCCATACAGCTTGTGTCATGGCCTGTGCCATGGTCTGCCCAACGATCTGTGACAGTGATCTGTCCAGTTTGTGAGATCGATCTTGTGATCGATCTGTGATATCAATCTCCTTGTCAATAAGCTTATGATGTATGTGGACAAATGTATGTCCAAATTACGTGGATTAATTATAATTAATTACCACTAATTTTTGTAACTCTTGTAACGTCCAGTGGCTTAATGTGAATTAATTGCCATGAATGGATTTTAATTACTATTAATTCCTGTAACTCCTCTTGAGTGGATTTGACTTTTATATAGGTGGTCTCCATGCATTTCACTTACACGACATACTCCCTCCGTCCCCCAAAAAGTGTCCCCAAACATAAAAACCCACATACCAATACATTAATAATTTCCACTATTTACCCCTAATAATTGTATTGAAAATATAAAAAGTAAAAGTAATTCAATGATGAAAGGGGTAAAATTGGAAATTTAATACTATTTTTGTCTTGATTTTTGTAATAGGACATTTATTGGGGAACACAAAAATTTTCCTTAGGGGACACTTATTGGGGGACGGAGGGAGTACACGAGACATCATCATTCACAAGCTCATCTTGCTGCATCTTCTCTTCAAGCATTTAGAAGAAGTTTTGTCCTCAATCTTTTCCAATTCGCCGAAGCTTGTTGGTTCGCGGTGCTGCCATCTCCGAGACGAAAACCATTTTATCTTTGGAGATATCTACGCCTTACCGAGAGCGCTACCGGGGCGTAATATTATCTTGCGGAAAGAGGATCTTTCCTCGACTCGGCTTCCAGATTTTTCCTCCGAATTTATTCTGTTTTACTCCTTTGTAAAAGAATAAAATAGCTATTGCAATTATATTTTTACTCTACACATAACTATATTTTCTAACATTTCTTTGCCACATGCAAATGAGATAATTGATAGTCGTTAGCAGTTGGGCTGTTGGTTTAGGTTTTTATGTATTTACTTTTAGGTAAAAGAGTCAGTATAGTTTCAAATAATAATTGAATTACAACGATGATGTGCAAAAATTGAAATAAATACTAAGAGTGACACATGAATTAACGTACTACGTCCAGAAAGAGGAAGTAAATGTATAGATAGGAATCGCTTTATATATATATATAACATATGTACTTGAAGTTATAGAAAAAAATATATTATATATATCCGGTAGGAATCACTTTATATATATATATATATAGATATATAGTGGTCAATTAAGTTTGATCGAATTTTTAAATGACAAGACATTTAATTTAAAAAAAATTAAATGGCGTAAGATCTATCTACGTTTCGAGTAGATGATCGTGGTATATTTATTTTCTCTAAACGATGAGTAAGAAATAATAGTGTAAAGTGAGTCACTTAAATAATGAAGTTATATATTTGGGACTAAGTATAAAGAGTAACACTTGTCCCATATTGATTATGAAACTATCATTTATCATGTATTTAATAAGATGAAATTACCTTATGGATAACAAAGTTGGGCCTAAGCTTACTATCGGGACGTATTTTGTCTTGCAGAAAGAGGATTCCTCGACTCGGCGACATGAGCTCCATCCTAACATGCTCTGGTTTGTGCACCATCAAGATGTTAATTGAACATCAACAAATTCGCTCAAATACGATATCGACGGAGGGGGTACTAGTTTACACCATCAGGCAAACCTTCAATTTACAAACTTTTCACATTATTGTCTTTTATATTTTAATTTATTTATATTTTGAAGCTGTTTTTATTTTTAAAGTCAAGTCAAACTTGAATTAAATATCTTTGGTAAATCATAATTGATTGGTACCAACTTCATTTAATTCAGTCACATTAGTAATGTACACACGTTTGATATATGGCTGGAAGGTGTGAAAGGAAATGGAAAAATAAAATTTCTGTGAAATCACTTGAACTAACCAATAGAGTAGTAGATAATCGCCCCTCTCACGCAACTTAAACAATTAATGTGACATGAATAATAAATTTTTGATTGTTATAAATAATATTACGTGTGGACATTACTTATGGGATAAATTGATTTCGTATATATATATTTGAAAACCCTACTTGTAAAGTGAAGTGACGTGAATAAAATACAATTTTTCTATGTCGCCTCCTATTCTTCCTCTCTCTTGTTTATCATTCTAGTTTTCTATAGATAATTGTGGAATAGAACAATATCAAATTATAACATGTTATCAGCACGCTCTAACCAATTGAGTCTGTTAATTATGAGTAGATTGGTACCAACACGAAGACTGTTTAACCGTCACTAAGGATTCTTTAAGTCGTGGTTGCTTCTCGAGAGGTCGTCCTCATCCCCTTTGCAATCACAACTGAGGGATGATCACCCGCAGAAGCAGCCCCTACTCGAATTGCTCGAAGAAGAGGAGCGCGCCTACGATCCCAACGAGAAGGTCTACGTCATCAGAGAGCCCGGCGACTACTCCCCCGCAGCGCTGCCGTTCTCATGTATTATTATTTGCATATTTAGTTTTATATTTTATAATATATTATCACAATGTATTATTATTTTTAAATAATATCTTGACAAAATTTAAGGGTTTAATTTTCTAATTAGCATGGGACTTCAATATTCATCGAGACAAGATGTTATTGATTATAGTATAGTTTAATATTTATTTAATATAAATTAATAAAAACTAAAAATTATAATAATTTATATACTTACGTAATATTGTGACACTAATTACGGATACATTAAATTACACATATTGCGTGTAAGGGAGCGGTTCCATAGAGTAGTATTGTTATTGTTATGTCGTCAAACGTGAATTTGCCTACTGTGAGAATGTCCCAAATGTTTCCTTTTTACTTTTGTTTTAATTATTTTACTGAGTTAAAATTCTAAAGAACAAACCTTAGTTTATATTCATGAAAATGGGGGTAAAAGAGAAATCATGTAAAAGTGTCTCTTCATTTAATTAGAACTCTTATATTTTCTTATATTTTTGATAGTTTTTTTTTCTATATATCTTAATAGTTATTAGATGGCAATCGTATGAAGAGATCCAGCAATTGGTATTGGGGGAATACATATTGTTTTAGAGACAAATATAGTTGACATTATTACAATAGTGAATAATAAACTATTTTAGTTCTGCTCGTCTAGCGAGTAGAAGTGATCACCTTGCAAACAGAGATGATCACATGTGACCAAGTAACAAGCTGAGAGATGCTTGAACAACCTCTGATCAATCCAATGCATTTAACACGGTTTGAGGATGAGACTTATGTGCTTTGATTGTTAAATTTAGCGATTTGAAAAGGCACGGAAAGCGTGTTCTCACCCCTACTCGACATTTTGTCAGGATTCGTACCTGACATGAGGACAATATAACTAATTTCCAGCAGTGGCCGAGCCACCCTTTGGCGACAGCCCCACCTCAATTTTTTTTACAAGCTATTAGTTGTTCTAAAATCTATCAATTTTATGTATACATAAAATTATTAAGATTTTGCCCTACCAAAACACTTCAAATTTTGAGGCAAAGTTTTTGCCCCTACTGACTTCGAGGGCCTGGCACCTAGAGACAGAGCGAGGGGGTGGTTGGTAGTGGCCACCGCCTCCCTCAAAATTTCAATCTTATATATATATATATATATATTGTTGGAAAATTAATGGGCAGAGGAAAATAAAATAATAGATTACAGTAGCTATTCTATTCTATTACAAAGGAATCAAATAGAATAAAATTGGTGGAAGCCGAGTCGAGAAAAGAGCCCTCTTTCTGAGAGACAAATTACACCCTGGTAGTGCTCTCGGTGTGGCGTGATGTCTCCAAAGATAAAACAGTTTTACATCTCAGAGGTGGCAGCACCGCGAACCTTCGAACTCCGACGAACTGGAAAAAATTAAGGACAAAGCTTCTTCTAAAAATGCTTGAAGAAGAAGATACAACAAGATGATAAAGCTTGTGAATGTTGTGGATGTCTCATGTATGTGAAATGCATGGAGACCACCTATATATAGGTCAAATCCACTCAAGATAAGTTACATGAATTAATTGTAATTAATGTCCATTCATAACAATTGACAGATCACTGTCGGCAAGCCATGGCACAAGCTGTTTGGGACAGGCCAAGCTAGCTCCATACATTCAAGCTGGACAGATCACTGTCGGCAAGCCATGGCACAAGCTATTTGGGACAGGGCATGGCATAGGCCAGGCCAGGCCACCAGACCAGATCACTATCACAAATTGTTAGGAGAGATGTTGGGTAGGCCATCTGGGACAAGCCATGGCATAGGTTGTGGCACAAGCTGTCTGGGACAAGCCAGGCCACCAAACCAAATCACCAGACAGAAGGCCAGACCATCAGACCACCAGGCCAGGCCACCAGACCAGATCACCAGGCAGCATACCAGACCAGCAGACCACCAGACCAGGCTACCAGACTAGATCACCAGACCATCTGCTGGACCAGATCACCTGCTGGCCCATACTACTAGCAAAAATAAGCCCCATGACAGTAGACCAGCACGCGCCAAATGGTCTTTGGCCCAACTTATAACCAATGTGGAATAAGAGTTTCTCTTCGCTTTTAGTCTCAAACACATAACTTCATACTTTAAGTGACTCACTTTAAACCTTTATTTCTCACTCACCGGAAATCAGTTTAGAGAAAATAAATATATCACGATCATCTACTCGAAACGTAGATCGACCTTAGGCCATTTAATTTTTTTAAAATTAAATGTCACGTCACTTAAAAATTTGATCAAATTTCATTGACCACTATAAATATATAGTTTATTAGTTTATATTTTTTTTTGAAAAATTATTAAGTTATAATTAATGATCTTAATTCGTAACTTATGTATTATTATATATAAATATGTTAATTTTGTTAAGTTAATTATAGATTTCAACTTGCATCAACAAATGACTTGCAATTGAGAGTGTTTTTTTTTTTTTTTTTTTTTTGCAAAGTACAACTCCACTTCATTTTCCAAATATTTCTTTGTTTTTCTATATGCTATTTAGTACTCCCTCAGTCCCACTAAGCATGACACCTTTTAATTCGGCACGGTTATTAAGACGAGTGTATAAAGTAGTGTAAGAGTGATAAAGATGGTAGGGTCCACATCTTTTGAAGAGATAACATTTTCTATTTATGGAATGTGTCATTCTTAGTGGGACATCCCAAAAAGGAAAGTGTGCCATGCTTAGTGGGACGGATGAAGTATGATTTATGATTAATGTCTTCTATTTCAACATCGGTTAAGGATTTTCGAGTGCGATTATTGTATGAGATCTCATTCGTTCTTTATATTTTAATTCATATGAAAATATTTGTCCTTCTCTATTTTTTCTATAATTTAATTATTTCAATCTGCTATTTAGTACGTAATATTTAGAAGTTATAAATTAATTAATAGCGAATTAAATCAGCCATACACGCTCTCAACTCTTTGTCTTTTGATTGTAGCTTATGACTTTTTTTTAATACTTCATATTTATTTTTAAAAGAAGAGTTTTTTTAAGAGTAATCTTGCATTTTTTATATATAGGTTCATAAATCAACACAATGAAGTATAAAACACTTCATTCATTTTTCAATGATAACAATAAAAGCTTATGAAATATTCTTGATTGTAGAAAAGAATCGTACAAAGTTTATACCAATTTGGTATAAAAAATTTCATGATTGGTTGGAAGCCTACAAAAAATATTGCATATTATCTTCATTGTTTTCTTTTCGTATAATTTTATAATTTTGATGTTGAGAAAGTTCGCCCCCTTTAATAGAATTCCTGGCTCCATTCATGCTGGCTCCGCCCCTAATATTCAGGTGAATATTTTCCGACGCTGTCATGAACCATAATGACATGTCATACTCTTATTGGAGAGAACATTGGGGTAGTACTATCTACAAAAAAGTAGTTTTTATACGCTTATTTGCTTATGTACTCTTCATATATATGATTATATATTTATACTTCATTCAATTCATTCAAAAATGTAATGCCCCGACTTTTTACTCCTGATTGAGTTAGCAAAATTTTCCACGTTTACGAACTTGTACCGATTTATGAGACTAAGTCTCGTAAATTAAGAGCGAATGAGCCATTAGTGATGATTGATAGTAAGTTGATGTTATCTTTTCATGGAATTAACAATTCGATGCATTCGAGTTTTAAACATAAGCCGGTATCTCTATATAAATTAATAGCGAAGTATTATAAATGTGGTTAGTGACCTTATATAGATGTAAGCCAATGATATATGTGAGCTAATCATATTAGGAGATTAATATCTAAATGTTGGTGTATATGCAAGCCCTTTCTAATAAAATATTTAGTAGTACTTAGTGTTGGCAACTAATTATGATTTAGAGAATCATGATTAGTTTATGAATCAATGAAGGTTAAGATAAAGAGGATACCAAGTTTCCCTTTTCATGACTCACTTACGTGAAGTAGGAAGAAGAAGATGAGAGAAACATTAATAATAAAATCTGCTAAGTTAAAACATGCATTTGAAGAATGTAATTGGGATTTTGGTACAATCATTAGTACATACAACTCACTCTCAAGAACACAATATCCTATGAAAAGTTGTGTAAAGAACAAGAAATAAATTTGTACTATTAGAATACAGATAGTGTGAAAAGCTAAAGAATTTCAGGATATACGACAGTGTTAAAAGCAAAGATAGTACATGGAATCTTCTATTCTAGTAGTGGAAACAAACTAGAAGCCTAAAAGAGAAATAGACCATTAAAGGGAAATGGAAATTTTGGGAACAAGGGAGAGTTGCCCGAGCATAGGAGAAAAAAATAAGAATGCAAATCTGCCCTCTTCCTGCCTCCATGACATTCCATGTTTCTATCACCTGCAATAAGAGACAAATGAAAGAAAAGCTAGGTCATATAAATAGCAACTATTCTAGAGCTAGGAGGACAGGAAAGAGAAACCGTGAAGGTCCTAAACGCATGACTATAGCAGATCAAAACAAAAAGAAACCTTATTATCTAAGTCCTAATTTATGACGAAGCAGTCAGTGCGACGAAGAGAATAGACTGAGGAGGAAACGCCGGGAGAATAGACTGAGAATAGACTGAGGAGGAAACAAAAAGAAACCTTATTATCTAAGGGAAGAAAGAAGTTGCGGCAGCGTGAGGGTAGAGAGAGAGAGAGAGACGATGTCTCGGTTGGGAGAGGAGAGTAGGATAAATTAGGATAAAGTTAGGGTAAGAATCATCTAGAACCCGGGCCGGGTGTGGGCCGGGTTAACGGGCCAACCATTTAATTGGTTGGGCTCCAGAAATAAAATGGATCGGGCCAAACTAATTGAACCCAGGGGATGAACTAGTAAGAAAATTAAGTGGGCTTAAGTTAGAATAGTAATTGAGCCGAATAACTAAATGACTGGGCCGATATAAATCCCAACGGGCCTAATTTAATTAAATTATTTATGGGTCTAGCTATTTATTTTTAGTGGGCTGAATAAATCAAAGGAGTGGACTTAATGAATTACTAATGAGCTAGAAGTTAATTAATTAATCCTAATTAGGTTAATTATTCAATTAAGGTACCAAGACTTAAATTATTGAGCTATGTCTAAAAATGAGATTTTCTAATTGAATTTAGAAAATTCAATTTATTTAATTTAATCATAAATGGTGAAATTATAAATCATACTTAGAGTATGATCATTTAAGTTAACCTAACTCATAAGACTTTATTATTTTGATTCAAGGATCAAAATATTAAATTAGAAATTTCATTTACTTACTTTAACCAATAATTAATTATTTGGGGATAGTAAGTTTCTAAACCATAGCTTGATTAGAAATCCCCAAACAACACCTCTAGAAATATGACTCCTAGACTCGTATAATACTCAAGCTAGAAGACCGAGAATAATTCTCAAAATAGCTAAGGATAATACTTCCTTACACTTGGAAGTATTAGATATACTTGGTAAATGTAACTTACTCGAGATTTATTTAAAGGTTGTGACGAAAGGTCGGAATCATAGTTCGAGAACGAAGCAGTCACCAGTCAAGACTACTCAAGTAGGCTTTTCTTACTCTATAAAAATATGTGTGCATGCTTTCAAAATGAACGAGATATTTTCAAAGCACTGTCTTGCCATATATGTTTTCGATTTACGTATGATGCCTATCTGTTTATTTATAATCGAATTCGGGTCCCAATAGATTAGATATACTACTTGGACTAATGTACACAGGACCGTGAGTGATCTAGATGTTGACCGGTCGGGTGTCTGTGGGAAGTGGCCACTTCCCCAGCACAAAGAAGCTTCAGATATGATTGATTACAAAGAACTAGGACTGCGCAGTCAAACTTAGAACTTTCTCAAAGAAATGCTTTTGTGAACATAGGTGCTTTAGAGACAAAAATCTCTATGTATCACTTAGAATGGCTTGACAGTTATATATGTAAGTGTGCGATTTCGGTATGTGTCTATTGAGTACAAATTGTACTCAGCCCTACATGTATTTCTAAACGTGCAGGTAAAGAACCAAGAAGACATGGGTGCTACGTTGGGTTTTTGGCCGGTCTCCTAGTTGCTGACTATTGGGGGTTCTACGTGTCTTCATACACGTAGGATTTCGCCTATGCGATCCTATATTTCCGCTGCTAGACCGTCATGTAATAGAATGAGATCCAAACTTTTTTAATTTAGTTACGTTATGTAATGAGTCTATGACTCTGAACATATCTATTCCCAATTCCAAGGGATGAAACCTTGACTTATGTTATGAGAGGATTATCCATTGTTGTATTCAAATTCCATACTCAGCATTTATTCCTTTCATTAGTCGCGTTTCCCGCCTTTTACTAGATTTAGTAGAAAGCGGGCGTGACAAAAAGAGAAGGTAACCACTTATACACACTAACAATATCTTTTACATCCTTGCACACTTCTTAGTCTACTTTGAGCTAATTTGAACATTAGAGTCTCACCCGAAGAACCACAACAATTTCTCAGATAATTTTTTAAGGAGTTCAGTTTATAGGGATACGAAACGAGAAAATCATTAATATTGCTACATTAAACAAAAGATATGAACATCAGTCCATTAAAAACTTCATACGTTTCTTTTATATTTTGTTATGAACTATTCCAAAAAGTAGCTCGACATTATAATCTATATATTGCAACATTGACCAAATAATTTTAATAACCTATATTCAACTAATACGGTGGAAATCATGATTATAAAAATACTAATTACCTTATCAAACTATATTTAATTCAGTTTAGTTTAAATACTACATTAATTATAATTTATTTAAAAACATAGAATAAATATTTCTTTATTTGATTAATAATAAAAAAAAATATGGTTTGATTTAAATAGGAATTGAGCTTTTAGCTCACGGAAAATCTTGAATTATGGGGATTGTTTCATGAATTAATAATATTTTATATTATATATATATATATATATATATATAGATGGTTTCCCCTTGAATTGTTGTTACGACGGTTTATGGTTTGAAATCGAACTGTGTATGATTGCTTCAATTGAACCATCCAAAAATTAATAGTAATATATTAAAAATTTTAATTTCTAACTATTTTTATTACATAACAATGCATATCATTATTTAATTTTTGAAATTTTCAATATCTTTACATTTGTTAATTTTAAAATTGTAGTGATTATAAAATAAAAACATACTCCAAATTATCATTGATTTTCAACTTCAAAATTTAAATATAAATTTTATTTTATTTCATTATTAATGTATATATGAGTTTTAATGTATTCTTATAAATTATAAAAAAAAATATACTATTTATAATATAGGAAATAAATTGAATTTACGATTTAAAATTGACAGTTATAGTTTCAAACCGTCGGTTCACGATTCCGTATTTTTAAAAGTCTAACGGAATTATTTTCTACATAGTTACGATTTGAAATTGAACCATAAAGCACGATTATAATTTCCAAAACAAATGATTAATCAGAGTATGATTATAACGTCCCGATTCTTTTGAACACTTATATACAAAGGTGAACCTTCCTAAAACAAAAAATAACACTATTATAGATATAATTGTAATCCTAACTCTACACTAAACCAACATTCACACTCTAAACATAAACATAGCAATTAGTATACTATGACTATCTTTATCGGTGAAAATCTATAACAAATGTTCGACCACCATCTATTTATGAATAATAAAAATAAATAAAAAAATCATGGTGGATAGGCAAACACTTAAAAAATTCATTGATCTTCTCTCTTTCCTCTTATTTAAGTCAATAGGACATGATAATTGTCTTCATTTTATTAGTTGGTTAGTTTTTAATTGCATATATAGATAAAATTAAAATAATTTTTGTATAATAAATTAAAAAAATAAAAAATATCAAAATTTATTTTTTTCATTCTTTATATTGAAAAAATATTTTCCTACACCTAAAAAACTTTTTTTTAACTTGTATTGTTTATTATCTTGTTCTATATTTTTCTATGGATCAAGACAATAACTCTTTCTTCAAATCTCATAATTTTGATTTTTATGGAGATTATCATCTCAATCTTGAAAATATTTCAAATTATGGAGACTTTTCAAAGTTCAATAATAGTTTATTTTAATTATTTAAAGCAAAATCAAATTTAATATGTATAATAAAAATAAAAATTAAATATTATGCTTGCATAATTGAAATGATTATTGATAAATTACAGAAAATGAAAGTGATTGGATTGAATAAAATCTAAATAAAAAAATGAATAAGAAATTAATATAATATTAGAAATAGTTGGATGATTGAAGTTGCTGATTGTAATCGATAAACTTAGTGTTATAGGAAATAAAATTTGCACCAGATTATACAAACCTAGATAATCAAAAAATTGCATTGGATAATCAATTAATACATTTGGGTTGTTTCACTAATTATGTATTGTAGATCCAATCAGTAAGCAAATTTTGCCAGCAGAAAGTAAGACACAACAGACAATCAATCAAATCAGATTTAATTTCATCTATATATTATTATATTATTATAGTATTAATGTATTCTCCCTCTATCACAATTGTTCCGTCCTAAAAATCTCATATATTCAATAATGCAGTTAAGTATATTTTGTTTATTAATTACTTCTTGCAAAATCGAACAACTAATAATTTGCACACAGTGATAAGTGTAGAATGACTATCTATAAATTTTATTTGTAAATATATTTATATATTTTTAATAGGAAAATTTATGATGGTCATTTTTCTATAAAAGCAGACTTACACAAATATCGAGTAAAATTAAATTAGGAGTTGGGTGTGGGTGCTGCATCATGCATGATTGCAGGAATGGCCCTCCTTGGCTTTAATAAAATCAATCCATTCGTTCGTTTTGTGATATTTACTATGAATGATGCCCACCACGTGAAACTCGATCTTTCTTTCTTTCTATATATTCTATTTGAATTATTTTAATAGCATCAATTCATTAAGCTTACCTAATCAACAAAGTAAACTCTAACCACCTCCTTCACCACATGTTCCCACTTTTATTATTATAATAATCTTTTTAACCAAATTTTGGTGTCATGCTGCATTACTACCAATCGGACCACACAGAGCATTTCAATTAATATTCTAGTAGTAGAAAAGAAAAGTACTGTGAAAATAAACTAGAAATTGAAATGAAAACCAACCCATTATCATGTTAGAAGGATTGAAATTAAAATAGGAAACAACATGTAACGGAGGTTGGTAAGAACTGAGGGACAATGTCCCGTAATAACCTAAGTGGACCTACCGGCGAAGCAACTGGTACTTGATCGGGCAGGGGGCGGTTTAGTTTCGTGCAACACACCCTCGCAGCAAGAAGAGGCAGTTGTCATTTTAAAGTAAAGGCCATCTCCTCTTTTACGAATCTACAACTCTCTTTACTTATTAAGCGAGACTCCACCCATATCCCTACTAGTGATTATTCATTATTTTCCATGCTATCATTTGTTTGACAACTTAAACTAGGCTTCCCTTTAGATATAGATAGGGGTTTTTTTTTTATGAAGATAGGTCAAGGGCGTGTTGGAACGGTCGGTAGCTACTTAGTCTCATCCTACTTAAATAAAAGTTTCCTTGGCGGGGGTCTATTAGCAGAGCAACCCCGCGTCTTAGATAATCGGGTTCTTGCCTTGCATTGGTTTTCATTTTTCACTATCTGATCACTAGTCACTGGGCGATCAATGCATTCCGAGTTATTCTGGCAAATAGCACACACTGTCGGGCCAAAGCATTGGCTAATTTGTTCACCCTTTATACATACCATACCGACCAATTGTGGTAGGACATCAGGAGTTGTTGCACATCGCTAACAATATACCTCAGACTGCGATCTGTAGACGACTCTCTCTACCTAGTCACGAAAGCTAGTCTCTGACTCTACCGTAGATGAATATTTCCAATCTAATAGAGGAAGTCGGTTTAGAAATCGGCATTCACGCTTTAGCTGCCGTCTCGTAGCGAACATATTGAATTAAAATAAATAACAAAATTAAGAAATTGAAGTGTAAGTCGGATTCGAGAAAAATCTTCTTCCTACAAGACGATTTATGCCTTTATAGTGTTCTCATATATTATTGTGAGTGCATGAAGTGTTAGCAAATTTATGAAGATAACTATCTGCGACAGCTTCCTCGACCAAATGAGTTTACTATCTTATAAACTGTATCTGACTCGACAGTCTGGTGAATTTGTGCATGGATGGAAACTTTCATATTTATTATTGTTCCTCTTTGGTATTGCGTGGACGATTCTGTATGAAGATATTTGTGTTCTCTATTATGTTAAAGGATCTCCGGAGATGATTTATTCAAAATATCATCCATAGGATAATCAAGACTTCATGTCCATACACAACAACATTGTTATGGTTTCTTTATGATCCTATATATTACTCGGTTGGACACCCGCGGTGGACAACACGTGAAAGCAAGATACTTTCCAACATATTGAGTGTGAGCGACAACTTTGCAAGGAAGGATCATTGGTGAGTGCCTATACGCATTCCCTGTGCGTGTAGAGAAAGCCTATACGCATTCACTATGCATGTAGAGGATTTTCCATACGATCAACTTGAGTTTGAGTGTTGGGGTGAGGGTTTTTGTACTTGAGTAAGCCTATACGCATTCACGATGCGTGTAGAGGATTTTGCGGTACTAGGGTTGGCTAGTCTGGGGAGAGATTAACTTCAATCACTAGGAGAAGAGCGTTGGAGAGTGAAGATGTTTCTTAAGGCGTTGGTAGTCCTTAGAGAGTAATGTCCTTTGTAACTCGATGTATTAAGTTTTTACATGCCAGAGTATCGAACAAAATGTAAACAGTTTGTAGAACGAGTTTAAGCCAACGAAAAGTTCTTTTATATATATAATTATATTTTTTATATTTTAATCAATAACAATCATATACACATAAATTAATTATCCAAATTAATTTATAATTATCACAATAAAAATAATTTGCATATCAACTTTGGCAAAAACTGACTTTTGGGTATAAAATAGAAAGTAATCTTGGCCATCTATTGCATTAGATCTAATGGTGCATATTTAATCCTGAAATTTTGGTCTACGCGTGTTGCATCGCAGATTTGCAATGTAAAAGGATATTATGGACAAATCTATCTTGACGGTTTCTATATGAAAATTCAAAAAACATAGCATCACCATTAATTACGGAGCATAATTTGGTAACTTCCCTTAACTCACACTCAAACAATTTGGTAATTCGTTTGTTTATTGTTGCATTGTATAGTCATGTAATTTGCATTAAATATATACGTAGTATTGCATTCTATAGTTACGTAATTTGCATTATACATATACATATGTTGTACTACAAATTAAATTTTGGTAGTTGGAGAAATTTATGGGATATCATAATCTTCTAAAATTATTGAAAATCCATCCTAATTTCGAATTACATAAATTTTAATTGGGAAACGCAACCGAAACCATGCAATACAATACCAATTTATGTCATTTTGATTCACAATCAAAAGTCTGATGTATTACGTTATATTTATTGTTGCATTATATTCTGTAAAGAATTATAAATTGGACGGTACTGAAATATTTCATTCCAAGCTAAATGTCGATGCAATTTACATGACATGTATGTGTGGTGCAAAAAAATATTATTAAACAAAATAACATTGCAATTTCCACGTATATGACAATACAATCTAAGTTTTAACCTTGAGTAATAACAGAATCATGACATCATGTTCGCTCCGGCAAGACCTGCTACCTCGCTGGTGCAACCAGCTCAGCCCCGCTGTCGAGCACTGCTCCTCCACCGCCACCAAGGACAACGCCATTCTCGCTGCCCACCTCCTTCCGCTGAGGACGACGCCCCTTCTCCTCTCCGGTCGAACCAACAAAACCATCAAGAGAGAGAAGAGGGACGACAACTCGAGAGAGAGATGACGTTGTGATCGCGTCTCTTCACCGCCGGCAATGTCTTTTCTTCGTAGTTATGGCGTACAAAGTGGCTGGAGGTGGGAGGGGAAGTTGATGGCGACGGAGGTGGGAGGGGAAGTTAACGCCCAAATATAATTTCTCTCTCCCAATATAACTTATCACCTTAATTAGTGGGATTTGTTATTTTCTCTATCATGTTTAATTACATAAATGTCCCTATCATAATATTTTTGGATTATTTTAATGTATTTAAAAACTAATAAATTTGGATAAATTATAACCGTTGATCTACTAAAATAAATGGTTGCGATCACTTCCTATTTTATACCCAAAAGTCACTTTGTATATGAATTATATCATATATATATATATAGAGGGAATAGATCATATACAAAGTACTCGTTCAATAAAAAATAAGAAATGGTATTGTGCATTTATTTCGTGATATGGATGGCCATGATTAATTCGATTTTCAGTTTATTTAAGATATTAAAATATTCCATAAAATAAGATCATAAGAATATTATAGTAATTATGTTATGAAAGAGATATTATATCTTCCTATATAATAGGAAATCATATCTTTTATAAATATGTGTGTGTGTTAGTTAAAAATTATAGGGGAGAGAAATAATATTTCATATATTTGAATTAATAGAAAATTATGGGATTAGGAGAGAGAATTTAAATATTGCATAGGAATTAATATAATTAACATGATTTAATTATATCTTTTACACCAATAATATTTTCACGTATCAAATTATAAATTCATTGAGACTACATAAATCAAAATTTTCACCCAGATTTTTGCATTGATGTATATTTTTCATCTAGTTTAAGTGAATGCATTGTTTATACATTGATAAAAACTCATTTTATATATTTTTATTGATACGATTGGTATTAGTCTGTGTCTTGTTTTGGAGTTTTCATGTTTTATTTTTTTTGTTTTTGTGTTCGTTTTACGTTTTGTTGTGTTTTATGTTTTTTTATAGATTTTGGTGGAAAAGAGCTTGATTTTAAGCCTAGTGGTGTGAACAACGAGCCAAAACGCGTGTCGGACCAAGAAATTGATCAAGGATCGAAGCACGAGCTCATGGGGAACAAGAAATCAAGTCTATCGGTAGTAGAAGCATAAAACGTAAATTTCTTATAAACAAAGAAGAGCTATCATAAAGATTGGAGAGCATAGGATTAAATTTCATCTCGATAGGGGTCTGTAGCCGCAAAAACATCCAAAATCAGAGTTGAAACGATGGAGAACGAACCAAAATAAAATTGTTGCGCGCGCAAAACAGCAACTTCGGCGATCCAGATCTTGATCGCCTACGTTGTCAAATTTTCTCTACAACTTCGGTGATCTCCCTGTATCGGTCGCCGAAGTTGCACATATTTTGCGAGTTTCTGTTATTTTCACACGGAAATCGACCTCTATCTTCAATCCAACCCCAACGGCTATATAAGGACGTCATTCTAGAGCCCTAGAGCATATCTTAAACACTGTTATTCTCTTATTTTCCATAGATCATAGCTTTATTCTTCCCGAATGAGAGCCCTACGAGGGGAGTTTATGCTTATTTTATTTCTTTCTAATATTATTTTTATTATGAGTAGCTAAACTCTTTGAGATTCTAGGGTTTTGTAAGACCTATTTCAGTTTATGTATTCGTATTATTAATTGCGAAATTTCCTTCTTATTTTTGTTTATGATTCGTGACTTTAATTCTCATGCTTTGATAACTGATCACTATTATTGCATGCTAGTTATGTTTTGATGCCTTATCCAGAATTGAACTCATAATCGACCACACAAATGCATAATACATGTTTCCCCTTGAGACCTAGTGGAGATAGGTGAACTGTAAGAGGTTATTCTTATCGTTCTTTTGGGAGTTAATATTTGGTTCTTGATACCTACGATTGATAGGCTTGTTATTAATCAACTTTCATAAACTGCTCTATGCGGGAATACATGGATATTTATGCGATCATTCACATGAATTCGGATTAAATATGAGGATTAGACTTAATAGGTGAATCCGTAATTTGATTTAGTGTTCATACATTGCCCTAAAATCTTCTCTTTATTATTTGTTTATTTAATTATTGTTTCGCGATCCCATGTGCTATCTTATTATTATTAAAACTCATTTAAATTACTACTTGCCTACATAATAATTAAATATTTAAAAGAATTGATCAGTATGTTTTCGCTAAATCAGTTCTTGTAGATATGATACTTGAATGCTCTATTCTACACCTATTTTTGCAAATAAAATAGTGTGATCAAATTTTGACGTTGTTGTCGGGGACTGCGTAGATTAATTACTACACTGCTAATTTGTCTGATATTTGGTTATTAATTTAGACGTTTTATTTTATTTATTATATTATTTACTTTTTTTTCTTCAGGTAGTGTACAATGACAGATCAAAATGAAATCATGGCTGCGATGCGAGCTCAGTTGGAAATTTTACAATGCCAGATAGAGGAAACTGCAGCGCGAGCTAATCCACCTACACTGAGGCCACTAAATCACATATACTTGTACATATCAGATATGAGATTGTTAAATGTTATACGTTTAACTGCATTGTCACATGTTATTGTCACATGTTATAACTTGTATTACATCTATATTTAAAATGGTGCATTTTCTCTGTATTGTCTCTACAACTCAACGTGTGCATTGATGCATAACAATCTCTCATACAGTAATATTTAATCATTGTTGATGCTGGGATATTTGTTTAATAGTATTGATGGTGGATCTGATGGTGAAGAGTTCATTGCCATTTTGTAGGAGGTTTTTGGGAAGCTTTATTGTGACACTAATTGCATCATTTTAAACATACATATAATGCAAGTTATAACATGTGATAATGCAACTAAACGCAAAACAGGTCTCATGTATATCTGATATGTACAGACGATGCATTCACTTAAATAGCTAGATGCAAAATATACATTATATCAATGCAAAAATCTAGACGAAAATTTTAATTTATGTAATCTCAATGAATTTATAATTTGATACCTGAAAATATTATTATCGTAGAAGATATAATTAAATCACGTTAATTATGGTAATTATTATGCAATATTTGAATTATCTCTCCTAATCCCATAATTGTAGATTGACTCAAGTATGTGGAATATAATTTGTAACTAACATATATAGAAGATATAGTTTCCTACTGTATAGAAAATATATTATCTCTGTCATAACATAATTACTATAACACCCTCTTGCATTGTATCTTTTACAATGCAAACGAGCATTATTTTTCAAACAAAATTAATACCAAATTATTAATGTACATTAGATCCACCTTCATCATGTTTCGGATCATTTTCTATTTATTTTTTTACAGATCTGTTGTTTTGTACTCGAACCGCACCATATATATATATAGAGAGAGAGAGGGGTTTTGGATTATATAAGAACTAATACATATGTGAGAAATGAGAAAAAATCACGACAATTCATTTTAATAAATCAATAGTTGTGATTTCATCTGCAAAATAGATTCCCTTTAAAAAGTAATTTATATATTCCTAAAATAAAGAAAAATATTTATATTAAATCCAATTAATTTCAACTATTAATTCTATATAGATAAAGGGTCTATATTCATTCTCATTTTCACATATGATTTCTTTTTTATATCAACCTAACCCTATAAGCTATATATATATATATATATATATAGTACCACTCCGTCCTCTTCAAAGAGAGGTATATTCCTCTTTAGGATGTTCTCTCCAAAGAGAGATATTTTTACGTAGTGTTAAATTCTAATTGCACCCTTATTTTTTTTTAGATTACTATAACACTTTAAAGCTTAACTAAAGACTCCTTAATATGCATGCATAATAAGTAATTAAAAAAACAAATAAGAGCTTACTCTTCATCATCATGCCATCATGAGTATATGATGATGCACGCAGCAATTAAAACGTGTATATATTTTAACGAATCGAAACGTCATCACATATTACTATCTTATACAACTCACAAGATACCGACTCATGAGTACTCTTCAATATGATGGCACCATGAATTAATATTACATGTATGAAATGTAGAAATTTCTAGAAGTCAAAGCTCTTTTGTGTAAACGATTTACACAACTCAAATATTGGAGAAATGAAATATTCAAAGAACACAAGAAAAAATGAAATACAAATTACCTTATGTAAATCTTTAAAAATATAAGTTGGATCTATTAAGTAGTATTATAACTATAGTTATAATATTGTAATCCTCCATCTTATTATTTATATTTCGTTTAATATGTTATTTATAATTCATATACTATATCGGCATTTTTCAATATTAGTGGCACATTTTCAAAAACCAAACTTTTACCTTTGAAAAATAAGTTAACACGGGTGCAATTCACTCATATACAGTTTTATACACAAAAATATATTTTTCTAATACATTCAAAAGTAACTAAATATAAATAACGAGGGAGGAATATTTAATAATAGGGATTCAAAAACCGAAAAACTGTTGGAATCTTGGATGCATATTTAATCCACTTTTTGTCTACGAAAGTTCTTTATATTTTACTATTTTTGTTATGCCAAGAACAAATGAAATCAAGATTAACACAACGCAATTCACAGAATGAGCAACAAAGAAGATGACAAATTTGAGACTAGGATTTTACGTGGTTCGACGTTGAGTCTACGTCCACGGGGAGTTAGCCGGTTTTATTACTTCGCCAGAGAAGAAATAATACTCACAAACAAGCAAAGAATTACACGACCAGTAGTATTCAAGTTTCACTCTTTCTACTACTTCTATCACTCTCTTTTCTTTTTCTCTCAAGTGTTTCCTCTCTCTTTCCTATCCGAATTCTTGAAGCAGTTCACAAAAGAAAGCAAACAAATTATATATACAAGAATCCTAACGTCTAGAATAAAACCAACACCAGCTGGGACCCATGCAACGGTCATACAGCAGAATAACTACCCAAACCAACCGCAGCAACAAGTCTTGATTTTTAAACTTAGTCCTCAGGCTCTTGTATATTGCAATCACAAACTTTCTCTACAATCTCCACCTTGATTCAGATATACATAATAGATCATCACCCAGCTTCCTCCCAAATCCTACCCGATCACAGGGCATAAAAAAAATTCTTGTATATTCAGCAACTAACTAGGTTAACCAATTTCATGCAATATTTCAATTTATGACTTGGTAGCGCCTTTGTCAACATATCAGCAGCACTGTGTTGAGTTGATATCTTTTGAACTCTCACAATACCTTTTCCAATCAAATCTCGAATAAAGTGATATTTCACATCATTGTCTTTGATCATTTGTGAAAAACTTGATGCTTTGCAAGATATAAAGCACTTTGATTGTCACTATTGATCTCTACAGCTCCTTGAATAATATCAAAATCTGATAAAATTCCTTTTAGCCATACACCTTCCTTGATTCCTTCTGTTAGATAAATATAATCCGCTTCGTTTGTAGATAGTGCTACAATATATTGAGAAAATGATCTCCAATTAATGGTTGTACCATATAGATTGAAGATATATGCAGATTGAGACTTCATTGTGACTAGATTTGCTCCAAAATCTGAATCCAGAAACCCCCTTAAAGGATCTCCCAAATAATCCTTATTTCTTTTGAATAATAGGCCAAGACCAGTCGTTCCCTTGATGTATCTGAGAATGTATTTCAAACTCTCCCAATGCATCTTTCTTGGATCGGCCATGTATCTACTGATGACGAATAACTGAGGTCTAGACAAGTACATATCATGCAATACATGATACTTCCTACTGCACTTGCATATGTGATTATTGCCATTTCCATTCTATCTTGCGACGTCTATGGTCTGTTCAATTTTGATAACTTCATGCTTTGGGACAAAGGTATGGTTACCTCATTTGACTGCTGCATATTGAAAGCCTTGAGAACCTTAAGGATATAATCGTTTTGAATCAACAAAAGTTCTCCCTTGTTTCTGTTTCTTAGGATATCTACCCCTAGAATCCTCCTTGTTGCACCCAATATCTTCATATCAAACTTCACTTTGAGCTAATTCTTTAACACATCCATCTCAGAAACATCATTGCTCGCAATCAACATAGCATCTACGTATAACAGTACATATACCACAGCAGTTCCTTCATTTCTTCTTACATAAACACAATTATGATATTGTGATTTGAGAAATCCTAATTCCGCCATATAGCCATGTAGGTCCAGATCTCAATGCCAGGCCGAGCCTGTATCCGTCCGAACTGCTCCTGTTTGGTAAACTCCGATTAAGTGTAAGAGTCCTTTTGCCGCCCGCGAGCTTGGTGAAACATGTACAACCAAGTGGGGTGGACAACGTATGTAGTTAGCCTGCCATCTGTGTGTTGATGAGCAGCTAGGCGCAGTGAATTATGTTAAGAAAGGAATTTATGAGCCTTAAGCAAGGAGAAGGGGAATCAAACTTTAAATACCATTGCCTCGAGCTTTGTTTAAGCCCGTACAATGATCTTTTCAGTTTGCAAACCTTGTCTTCATCCCCAGGTTTAACGAATCCTTCTGGCTGCCTCATGAATATAGTTTCCTTTAGTTCCCCATGAAGCAAGGTCGTTTTTATATCTAGTTGTTCGAGCTCCATGTTTCTTTGAGTAACAATCGCAAGCAATATGCGTATACAACAATGCTTTACCACCAGGGAAAAGATCTCGTTGTACTCAATCCCCTTCCTTTTGTGTAAACCCCTTTGCAACTAACCTTGCTTTGAACCCGGTGTGTTGCCCAACTTCAGTAACCTCAATTTTCCGTTTGAAGATCCACTTGCACCCTACAAGTTTTTGGTTCTTTGGTTTCTATACTAACTCCCAAGTGTTATTCTTCTTGAGGGATTCGAGATATTCCTTCATTGCGGTTATCTGCTAACTTCCTTCTTTTCCCTTGATGGCCTCTGAGTAGTTGTTTGGCTCTTGGGATTCAATCTCTTCGGCTACATTGAAAGCAAAGAAAGTCATCTCAGTTTGACTCTATCTTGAGGGTGGCCTTAGATTAACCCTCCTGGTTCTATCCCTTGCAAATTGATAACCATACAAATTATTTGGCTCTGACTCGTCCTCCAATATTTCCTCATGATCAAATTCATTACTTTGAGTATCTTCCAGATTATTACCGAGTTTTACCTCAACACATGCATCCTTGAATTCATCTCGTTTATGAGATAAATCTTCAGGCATCACCTTGTCAACCAAAGGCATCTCATCTTCTTTGAACACAACATCCCGACTAAAGACGATCTTCTTCATACTTAGTTCTAAGCACCACAGCCTATAACCATTCACTTCATCAGGATATCCCAACATTACACATCTAATGGCCCTAGGTTCAAGCTTGTCACTTCTTATATAAACAAAAGCCTTACAACCAAATACCCTTAAATGAGAGTAAGAAGGAAGCTTATCGGTCCATCTTTCTTCTGGTGTGATGTTTACAATGGCAATGAGGGGCACCTATTGATCAGGTATGCGGCTATTGTCACTGCTTCACCCCAAAAACTCCTTTTTAGTCCAGATTCATGAAGCATACACCTCACTCTTTCAAAGAGTGTCTTGTTCATGCGTTCCACGATGTCGTTCTGTTGAGGATTTCTTGGTATGGTCCTTTGCCTTTTGATACCTTCATCTTTACAAAATTGTGTGAATTCTTTGGATAAGAACTTCAATCCATTGTCAGTTCTTAAGCACTTCAAAGGTGATTATTTCTCCACCTTAATTTGAGTGTACCATATTTCCAACTTATTTTATTAAGTTATTCGCAATAGAACGAGATCATTATAGATTAATAAGTTGACCCTAGTCGTATTCTCAAAGAAGGCTAAGCATGGCTTCATCTACGTTGTTCAACAAGAAAGCAATTAAATAATAGGGGTTTGAATGATTAAGAACTAAATTAATTAATTACCTAGGCGAGTGAAATTAAAGGAATAAGAAAACGAATTATCTAGGCGATAATTAAGAAAGCAGTTATATCCTAAATATAAGAACGAGGAATTAAAGGAAAGAAATCTTAACATGCTTCGAATTGATTAATTAACAAGAACGAAGGATTGAGAATCAATAATTGGAAATTAATCATGAAGGAAACAATAAGAAAGGGAAGCATAAAATAAATACGAAAGCGATAAGAACTCACTAATTAAACAAAAAATAATGCATTAAAAAGGTCTCCGGGTTTGAATCACAAACGAATCCACAATGCGAAATGAAGAACGAACTACGGAATTGAAAATCTAGACTACTGTGTTTTCTCTCGTGGTTTAAAACCCTATAATTATAAATTGTAGAAGTATCTTAGATGAATCACGCGTGGAGATTTAAATAGGAGAAAAAATTCCACCAGGGTAGCGCTCGCTACCCTAGCTCTCTGTCTGCAGGCGAGCTGAAAGGGGTCAGCGGCCGCTATGGGGGTAGCGGTCGCTAGCCCCCCCTCTCTGACTTTCCCAACTTCACAGGGGGTAGCGACCGCTAGGGGGATAACGGTCGCTAGCCCCCCTCTCTGTCTGCTCTATCCAGCGGTCGCTAGGGGGGTAGCAATTGCTACCCCCGCGCTCGGCCTTAGATGCAATGTCTCCTCTTTTGTGCCCTTTTTGTCATCGTTTCTCCTCTCGAGCCTTTTTAAATCCGTTTGCCGATCTTTATCAATAATGTAAAATATGGAAAGCCAAAGCATCAAATCGAACGACAACCCCCCCCCCCCCCCCCACACACACAATATCTTGCTTGTCCTCAAACAAGTCTAGGCTCAACACAATACGAAAATTTCAAAATAAGACACAAGTTCAATTATGCGACAACAATCATATTCATCATGCATGCTTAAAGAGGGATCATAAGACTATACATCAATCACTACCACATTTTTCCCACGTAAGTGCAACGTCAATCCGATCAAACTTAAAAACATACGAGGATTTGGTTTTCAATTACACAAGGCTAGACTTGACATTCTTTTATCTTTTCAATCACTTTTTAAGAATCAAATCGCACAGAATTTTTAGTGATAAATAGAACGATGGTCACTAGGTGTGATCTTCGGTATAAACCAAGTATCCTAGTGTGGTTTCCCATACCCATTCCTACAATTCGAAATTTCTTTCAATTTCTTAGAGGATGAGGATTAGAGTTCTTATCACCTATTAAAATAGTTCAAGCGATTCAATTTAATAGGCCATTCGAGCCAATTTTTGAAAGAGTGGATTATTGGCCAAAATTCACGAGATATGAACATTTAGAGGTTATCTAAAGTGTTCTCATGTGGTTTCTATTGCTCATGGTGACCAGAGGAGTAGAAGCCTCCCAACTCAATCTCAAAATATGCACAATTCAAAAGAAGTCTAGCCATTTCAACAATTTCATACTGAATCCACAATGTTAAGAGCTATCAAATCAATTCATGGTAAAAAGAGTGTCCCACGACAGTCATGATCAAAATATAAAGCTCAACACCCAATCAAAGACTCACAACGGCAATTCATATCGAAGCATATTCAATCAAGGTCTCATCAAAATCAATCACTAATCATGTGAAGCTTAAGAAACACAATTGGGCAAGTATCATACACAAATGCCACAACAATCAAAACTACGCCGCATACT
>JAPKLX010000060.1:448119-459211 GCA_026898415.1 Leonotis leonurus
CCCCAATGAAGAGATAACAATGTCCCCATTGCTTAATAGAATAAGAGAGGGAAGGGAACTACCCGATTGAGAATGATGCGGCGGCAATGGAGCGCGATCAAAATAGTTTGTAAACCTGCAAGAGAAACACAACAAACAAACAAAGCAGCAAAATAAGAAATAACACAAGAAACAACCCAAACACACACGAAAACAAAGAAAAGAAAGGAAATCATACTAAACAACAGTGAGAAGTCACTGCTGATCCGGCGGCGGCGGTGGATGATCATAGAGGGCCCAGCTCGACCATCTGACGGTTGTTCTCAACAACCTGCTGATACTGCCTGGCCGACTGCTCCTGAGATAACCTCCAGAGGCGGGCCTGCTCGGCCATGAGATCATGGGTGTCGTTCACCCGCTGCTCGATCCGCTGCTGACTCTGAAGCATGGAGGCGTTGTACTCTCCAAAATCATGGTAGAAAGTACGCGCCTCGTCAGCGTATGTGCCAAAGTCCTGGGAGAAGCTGGTGAAATCATCGCGGAAAGAGGTGAAGTTGGAGCGAAGGGCACCGATGTCAGTGCTCAGGGACTGGAACTGGGAGGTGAGCTGCTCCATGCTACCAGTAGATGAAGGGCCGGCGCCATAGCAGTACTGGCCAGTGGATGCGCCAGTCTGATGGGAGGATAGGCCTGCAGCGAAGGCATCTAGCATCGTAGCATCCTCGTAGGCGGCTTCCTCAGCGACCTCGTCTGCCACCTCCATATCCCCGCCGACTGGAGGTATATTGGCCGTTGCTGCAGCTAGCTTGTTCGTGTGGTTAACCACACATCTCCGGAGGCTGCCACTGGAAGTCGGCGGTGCGGATTCGAGCCTGCCGAAGCTCGGATAAGTCAATCCTAGATCAAAGATAGTATCGGCAGGATCAAGGTGCTCTGGATCGAAGATGTCGAAATGGTGGGCGATGGCAGAAATCACCAATGGTAGAGTGGCATGATATCGGACTGTGGCCAACATATTCTTAAACGTGTTAAGAATATAATACCTGGCACACCCGAGTGCCTTGGACAGCGCTCTGCAACAAGAATAGCTCGGCCTGATTCACCTTGTTGGTCTGCTCCTTGCCTGTGATAGCATAGGAAAGGAACTTGTGCAGTATCATTAGCACGTTGTTCCGGATGAAGCCCGCCGGCATCCCACCTGATTGCCAATTGTGGAAACTCCGTAAGGGAAGTCCATGCAGCATTTGGTTTAAAATGGGATGGCGGGGCCTGATCCCCAACATGCTTTCCATGAAAGTCCATAATCCTGCATAATTGAGAAATACACAAACGACGGGGAACTTCCCGTAATTTAAATGTACAGCAGGTAAGATCAACAAGCACTTCAAGAGTTGATAAAAATTCATGCGTAAGCACAATAGAGCATTTATTTGACATTTTAGCATACTTCTTAAGCCCTAAAACATCAATATATCATTCCATCTCCTTAACACATTCCAAGTTATTCAATAAAGTCCAGTCAAGAATGTGGGAGGAGTTACCAGATTTTGAGCCCACCGCTCGTAGAAGAGCCCCTCGACCTTGAGACACAGCGGACATAGTTTAATGTGTGCACAACTCATGTGATAGTGGCATATCAGTATAAAAGTTATTATAATTTTTGTTTTTTCATTATTTTGTATTGAATAATATTAAACTATACCATAATCAATTAACTCTAGTCGAAAAGTGAGAATTAATAAAAAAATTATTTGAAATTAATATTTATCAACCAGACATGTCATATTGTTCGCGGGCGTATTAACCCCGCCTTACGTGGATGGATGAACATTTTTGTGAAGTTTTAACAATAGTTTTAACATTTTTTTGCAATTAGCGAATATAGTTGTCAATGACCGAACCGTTGGTTCACAATTATCTATACAACTTTTTTACTCGGTTCCAAACATGTGTCAAATTGTTGATCACGATTTACAATTACGATTTTGGTTAGACTTGTCTGTTACTACATACAGTTGAACACATCAATTATTTATTTACTTGACATGTCTCATTAGTCAGCCGCATGCACGAAATAGAACATGAAACTGTAAGCTCCCAACTAGTGGGATGGATCAGGGCTCTGACCGCATGCCTATTGAAGAATGAGTCGATGACTCATAGACAGTTGATTGGTTTAGGGAACCCACAAGATCCGTAATGGAAACGAGTTTTCATAGGGCAATTGTCACTGCTTATGGACTCGAACCTGCGTGATCATCCATGATCAAGATGAAATTTGGGTGAAACTAAGTGGAGGTCCGAACCAACTGATGTTGAAGAATCAGCAAATGAGTTGTGGTTATGAGTAAAATGTCACTCAAACCTGAATGGTCTAAATCCGAATGGTTATACTAAATGAGTTGTGGTTAGCTAGTTCTCTCCAAAATGCGTTGAGATGCAACACTAAACTCGAACCTGAATGGTCTAAATCCGAACCTAACCTGAGCCAAACTGACATGTTATTTTTTCAAATTGACTCAACACGATAACAACTCAACCTGATAACAACTCGATAATGACCCAATCCGACACGATTGTATAAATATATATTAATAATAATAATAATTTTAAATAATATATTTATATATTTTAGGTAACCCGAACTAAACCCGAAAATTTCAAATTCTTATTGGGTCAACCTGATAAGAACCCGAACCCCATAAAGACCAACTAAAACCTATTAATATCGTATCGGTTCATGTCGGATTATTGTGTCATGTTGAAAATTTACAACCCTACATACACTTGGAGTTAGGGGTGAGCAAAATCCAAACCAAACGAAAAACCAAACTAAACCAATCTAATTTAGTTTGGTTTGGTTTGGAAATTTACAAACTATATTAATTTTGGTTTAGTTTGGTTTCAAACCAAATAAACCAAACTTCTAAATATATTTTCTTTTTTGTTGATTTTTTCTATATATGTTAACGAGTTGGTAATGATGCATTATATTTTAAATTTATTTATTTTTATATAATATTTGTTTAGAGTTTATTAAGTTATGTGAAATTATACGAATATTTGAGTAAAAAAATTTAATTTTATTGATTAAAAATTGATCAACTTAAAAGTGAATAATGCTATGAAATAATTTTGATGTAAATTTTTTAATGAAATATCTCTTACGAATAATATATATGGACTTAATTTAATAAATAAGACTAAAAAAATTCAACTTTAAACTCGTATTGAAACATTACACTTTCAACATAGTATTATTTTTTGAATATGTATTATAGTTTTTTTTTAACCCAGATATGTATTATAGTTGTTTCAATTAATGTAATAGTAGGTAGATGCATGTATCCACGGTTCAATTATAATCGAAATCGGAACTAGCGATTTCACGGTTTCAAGAATATAAAATGGAACCGAACCATTTAAGAGGGTAGACAGTTACGGTTTGAACTAGATTATGCATTTTTTGTTCTAACCGTTTGAACCTTTTTTTTTTCTTTTTTAAAAATTGGTAAATTTCATATTTCATTTATTATGTTTTTATGTTATTAAATTAAAAAATAAAAATAATGTTGTATTTTCAACACATTATAATATATTTTTATCAAAAGATTGAATTTATAACAAAAATAAATTAAAATAAAATAATTCTCATATTTACCGTTTGAAGTTTGAACTGTCGATTCAAAAAAATTGAAACCGTAACTGAATAGGGAACCATTTTCCAAGATTTTAGTTTGAAACTTTTTGTCACGGTTGTAATTCCGATTTTCTATGTGTTCTACAGTTCAGGTTCGGTTGGTCAGCATTAAATTAATAAAAAAACATGGTATAAAAAAATTAACAAAATAGTTGTTATAGAAGTAAGCATAAAACTTGGTTTAAACCAAACCAAACTAAAAAAGATTGGTTTAGTTTGGTTTCCTTCAAAAAATATTGGTTTGGTTTGATTTATCTAAATATTCGTTTGGTTTGGTGTGTTTGCTCACCCCCAATGTTTTAAAAATCGAACCGGTCATCGAACTAATCTCGTAAAAGGGTCAGTAGGTCATTGGTTCAACCGGTCGAACCGCTTCAAAACCGGATGACCCATAATACACACACACACTAATATATTTTAGAATATATAGATACAAATGTTTAAATAAAATTTGGACAAAAAAGTCATATTTAATTTTACAACTTTATAAATATAATAAACTAATAGTTATTAGTTATTAATATCGTTAAAAAATATACATGTATGGCAAGATAATATTTTATAAATTTATATGAAACTAAATGTTGTATAAAATCAAATAAAATTATTAATATTTTTTATAATAATTTAAAAGGTTAATAATAATAATTTTAATAGTTTTTTTAATCAAATAAAAATAGTATTAATCCTTAATTCTAACATTTTAATGAATAAATATATGATTACAAGATTTGTATATTTTAAGTGAGGTCAAGAGTTCAATCTTCACCGATTTGCATTAGGTCATTGGATTGATCCCAAAATAATATAACCGATCCAATTGTTTGGTCAGTTCGTGGTTAAATCGGTCGAACCAGCCGGTCCAGTCCGGTTTGATTTTTAAAACACTGCTCACCCCTACTTGGAGTTGATATTTTTGTATAAATATAACCTGACTTTAAAACATACATAAAAAGAAAAAAGAAAATTCCCAACCCATATTTTCCAAGAAAAATTTATGGCGTGAGCTCATAAATTTGGGGCTCCATATTAAGACATGGAAATCCGAACTGACAATTTCCAGCTCGACGTTAATTTGCAAGTGAATAAAATCTAATATAAAATTTTAAAATGATTTTATTTTATTTCAGTGTCTGCATTCTTTAGAAAACATTGTTTCAGTTTGGTAGTTTTAATTTGATGATCATGAAACTCCAATGTTACTACTTTTATATATGTATATAGATTAGTGGAGTTATACATTGCATTTTAATCTAAATAACTCTAACTATTGTTTTGATAATTCTAGATATATAATTAAGGACTCTTGATTTATATGAAACAATATAATTTTTACATTAATAAAAAAAAAAAAATTAATTCAATTATTTTTCATAATTATGTAATATTATATTTTCCTTAAATTATTTATATTAGAGAAATATAATATATCACTATAAGAAAATGTCTTTAACGAGAGTAAAATTTGCACTATATTGTCATTATTAATTTTTAACTTTTGAAATAATAATGAAAAGGTGATGACGTATAAATTTTTTTTATTATTAATGAAATTATAATTTTTACTCTCACTAAAATTATTTTTTCAATATTCATTTCCATACTTCCTCACTAAATATCTTTTCTCTTAAAAAAAATACTCATTTAAAAGTACTAATAGATAATTGTGTGAGATCAACTAGCTTATAATATTCGAGCCTATAACTTATTTTAGTTAACTTTTGGAATATAATCTAGGGGACCTTTTGGAAGTAATATATTGAGTTAATCTAATTTAATATCCAACTTTTAAAACGTGATTTTTAATTTAGACGCAATGTTTGAAACATTTATAAATCTAATATAAAACCTTTATATTCTTTGCAATTTAGGCCAATTCAATTTTATGCGTGAGATTAGGGTTGATATTTAGGCAAGTTCGAGATTATTGTCAACAGATTTTAAAGATATATAATTGTATGAATTATCATTTCGTGTTGTCAAAATTTTATCATTTGAAATACTACAATTGATGAATACATTGAGTTAACGTGATACATTGAGTTAAGGTGACTGTCTGGAAAATCCTTAATGGGCCTCTCTAAGCGAGACTTTCATTGTCAATTTCGTAAATAAATGAAACTTTTAATGAGGTCTCTCTAAGTGAGTCTCGATGTTAAGTAAATAAATAAAAAATTTTGTGTGGGTAATGCAAATTTTGATGAGGGGGGCTGTAAGAAAATTGTAAAGCTTAGGTGTTTTGTTCATTACATTTCAAAATTTTGCGAACCTCCCCAAATATTGGGTCTTGAATTGCATAATACCTAAAATCTTCTAAATTCTGCACCCGATATTAATTTTTGCACTTTATTTATTTACAAATATAAATCCTTGTTGTGTTAAAGTTGGATTTTTTTCCTTTTTCAAACTGTATCAATATTAAAGTTGATTTATTTTCAAAAATAACAAACGTTGGCATTTAAAAAATATTAAGCACATTATTTTTTAAATTTTATATACTACTCTTTATATTATATTACGTGTAAAAAAAATAACAATTTTTTATGAAACTAATGGAATATTTGATTATGAAATGAAATTCAACGAAAGTTCGAGTGGGTTGTCGTTATGGGAGGTGGGAAATGCGAGGTAGAATTTGACAGTTAGGTATCATGGAAATTGCTTTTATTCATTCATTTTGTAAATAGAGCCAATTTGTATGAAATAGGCATTACTTACTATTTTAGGATTTTGGTCTGATTACATTGACATACTACTAAAATGATTAAAATCTAATGTTAATTTCTATTATTATTGATAATATTAGATCCTCTCTAACACCGATTTAATTTAACTATATATGTACATAACATCATAAAATCAAGTTTCCTCAGATGAAATTTTAGAATAACAAAATATCAATCTATTAAATTGTTGTATCTCTATGGTACTATAAAATCAATTAATAATTGCTAATTTTGTAAGCTCAAAAAAAAGATGAATAAAAATTGGAGATTGTTTGCTTAACTAAAGGATATATGGTTCGTTCCGTGTTTAAATTTTTTAGGTAGTGTTTACTTTACATGATAAGATTGATTAATAAAAATAATTCAAGTTAATTTAGTGTTTTTTTAAACTATTAATCTAGTGTTTACTTTCATGTATAAATCATGTATTTCTTAATTTTAGATAAATTTAATAATCTTATCCATCAAATTATCAATTTTATATTTTATCAATCACTCTAAATAAACATCATCTTAATGTAGGTGCTAATTGAAAACATTCCGCATAAAGATTTTAATTGATGCAGGTGACTAATTAAATTAATACAACATGCATGTGTTTGGAATTGTTATTTAAGCCAAATAGAAACCACAATGTCACCCAAAAAATATCTATTTAAATCAAATAGCAATATTATATTATACATTAAAATAGATTAAATACAATTCATGTAAAGTAGACATGGATAATATTTAAATCACATCAACAAGAAAGGCCACATTATAAAGTGGTACATATTATTGAACTTTTTGAACATTGTGAACCCACTATATTCTGCAATTCATCTAACCAAATGTGTGGTGAGGAGCTATTGCCCTTAATATTATTTATGAGAAGTAGTGGGATATATATACAGTCGACCTAGATTTTTTTGAATCAAAATTCTATTATTTAAATTACTTAATATTTTGATAGATGTATTTAGCATAAAATATGCCGATTCTAAATAAAGTATAATAAATAACATTAATTAAAATGTACTCCCTCCCTCCGTCCCACTCAGCTTGACATGTTTTCCTTTTTGAAACGTCCTACTAAGCTTGACACACTAATTCAAAAATAACAAAAATTATCTCTTCAAAAAGGTATGGATCCTACCACCTTTATAACTTTTACACTACTTTATACATTTTTCTTAATAACCGTGACGGAAAAAAAGGTGTCAAGTTTAGTGGGACGGAGGGAGTACATACGTAACAATGAATGCAATCCGAATTTATATGTTACTGCATCCATCCACTAAAACTTTTGAGATTGTATAAGAGAGTAGAGTGAGTAGAGCTTGAGACCTACTTAATTTATTATTTTTAAATGATTATGTCTATTAAGTGGAGGTTGAGTCTCATTAAATTTATTATTTCTAAATTAGTTGTGTGTATTTGAGTATAGTGAGTCTATTTATTATAAATAGAAAATTTGAAACATAAAAGATTTTTTTGTGAACATATCAAAATAGTAAAATATAAAGAACTTTCATAGACAAAAAGAGAATTAAATATGCATCCAAAATTCCAACAATTTTTCGGTTTCACTGAATCCCTATTATTAAATACTAGTCTCCAAACCCGTGCAATGCACGGGATAACTTGGTATGCTAAAATTATACATATATATTTATGTCAAAATAAATTTAAATTGTCAAAAATTGAAATTATGAAATGATGATATGAAAGTAAATCTATAAATCTCGATACTCATAATTTTATAAATTATGATAATTTCAGCTTATATATGCAAGACATTAGTTGTATATGAGTTATTTTTATGGCATACCAAGACCTTCACTCTAGTGTAATTATGTAGTATTGAAGTAATAACGTAGAGTCACCTATATGAGAAAATCGATTTCTTAAAAAAAAGGATCACGTGTGATAGTGAATATTCTTCATTTTCGTTGATTGTTACGATGTATTAAAAAATTATAGAGAATTGTTTAGATTTAAACAATGAAATTTCTCATTTGATATTTTACATTAAATCTTTGTTTCGATCAAGCGGGATAATAAAATGTGAATGTGTTGTTCTTTCACCTAGCAAAACAAAGATTTGGTTATTCTACTTTATGCAACATTCAATATTTTATCTCTCCTAGACCTCAATTCAACATATAGATTACTTCAAATAATTCAATTTTAATCCAACATTCAACGATAATTGAAAATTAACAAAAAATGAAATCGAAAATCGAACGCGTACGTAATATATATAAAACAATATTTCAATGACTATAGTGAGTATATTTATTATTAATAGAAAATTTGAAACGTAATTTTTTTTTGTGAACATATCAAAATTGTAGAGAGAGTTTGTGATTGCAATATACAAGAGCCTGAGGACTAAGTTCAAAAATCAAGACTTCTTGTTGCAGTTGGTTTGGGTAGTTATTATGCTGCATGACCATTGCATGGGTGGCCCCAGCTGATGTTGGTTTTATTCTAGACTTAGGATTCTTGTATATATAATTTGAATGCTTTCTTTTGTAAACTACTTCAAGAATTCAAATAGGAAAGAGAGAGGAAACACTTGAGAGAAAAAGAAAAGAGAGTGATAGAAGTAGTAAAAAGAGTGAAACTTGAATACTAGTGCTCGTGTAATTCTTTGCTTGAGTGTGGGTACTATTTCTTCTCCGGCGAAGTAATAGAACCGACTAACTCCCCGTGGACGTAGACTCAACGTCGAACCACGTAAAATCCTAGTCTCAAATTTGTCATCTTCTTTGTTGATCATTCTGTGAATTGCATTGTGTTAATCTTGATTTCATTGTTCTTGGCATAACAATTGGCGTTGTCTCGCGGGTACGGAACCCACGACCACAACCCACCATCAACAATGGCGACTTCAAGATTTGATGCGGAAAAACTCACTGACCAAAACGACTTCGGTTTTTGGCGCACTAAGATGAGAGCGCTTCTGCTCCAACAAGGACTAGCCGACGCGTTAAAGGGAGAGAAGGGCTTCGAAGGTGAGGAGCTCAAGCCAAAACGAGAGGAGCTGATGGAAAAAAGCCCACAACGTCATCATATAATGTCTTGGAGATAAGGTACTCTGAGAGGTGTCGCAGGAGAAATCTGCCGCTGCGGTTTGGTCGAAGCTAGAATCATTATACTTGACCAAATCTTTGGCCAACCGTTTGTACATGAAGCAATGACTTTATTCCTATCGAGTTGTGGAACAAAAATCTGTCATCGAGCAGTTGGAAGAGTTCAACAAGACATTGGACGACTTGGAGAACATCGATGTAAGGCTTGAGGATGAAGATAAAGCGATAATCCTCCTGAATGTGTTGCCTTCATCATTCGAGCATTTGAAAGATGCGATGCTCTACGATAGGGAGCATACGATCACATTGGATGAGGTCCAATCTGCATTGAAGTCAAAGGAGCTACAGAAATATCACGGTGCAAAGTCGGAACCTATGGCGGAGGGCTTGAATGTGAAAAGGGCCAAACTAGGCAAATAAAAAAGGAAACTCCAAGATTCCAAGAAGGGTGGATATTCAAATGGGAAGGAGGCTAAGGATAAAGAAACTAGGAAATGTCATTTTTGCAAGAAGTCCGATCACCTAAAGAAAGATTGTTATTCTTGGAAGGAAAAACAATCTGAGAAGGGGAACAACCAATGCATGGCAGATGTTGCGGAAGGCTGTGAAACAGGAGAATTGTTGAATGTAACTACAAAGCATTTGAATGATTCTTGGGTGATGGATTCTGGGTGCAGCTTCTGTATGTGCCTTCATCGAGAATGGTTTTCGCAGTTGAAATATCAAGAAATGGATTGTGTGCTACTCTGCAATGATCAAATGTGTCATGTTAAAGGCTTAGACAACATACAACTTATTATAGATTAATAAGTTGACCCTAGTCGTATTCACAAGAAAGGCGAAGCAGGGCTTATCTACGTTGTTCAACAAGAAAGTAATTAAATAATTGAGGTTTGAATGATTAAGAACTAAATTAATTAATTAACTAGGCGAGTGAAATTAAAGGAATAAGAAAACGAATTATCTAGGCGATAATTAAGAAAGCAGTTAAATCCTAAATCTAAGAACGAGGAATTAAAGGAAAGAAATCTTGACATGCTTCGAATTGATTAATTAACAAGAACGAAGGATTGAGAATCAATAATTGGGAATTAATCATGAAGGAAGCAATAAGAAAGGGAAGTATAAAATAAATACGAAAGCGATAAGAACTCACTAATTAAACGGAAAATAATGCATTAAAAAGGTCTTCAAGTTTGAATTACGAACGAATCCACAATGCGAAATGAAGAACGAACTACGGAATGAAAAATCTAGACTACTGTATTTTCTCTCGTGGTTTAAAACCCTAGAATTATAAATTGTAGAAGTGTCTTAGATGAATCACGCGTGGAGGTTTAAATAGGAGGAAAAATCCCGCCAGGGTCACTACTAGAAAAACGCTCATAGATGACATTAAATCAGGGTGATGTATGAGGGTAAAAAACTGTCAAATATGCCTGTCTCATCTATTAGTCGCTCATAGATGACATTGAAAACGGGTGATGTATGCGCTCATAGATGACATTATTTTATTAAACGATGACACAAAAATATAATGTCATCTATATTAAAAAAATATCATTTATAAGCGAGAAGTTGACACATTTAGGTGCAATACATGACTT